>VDFB02357048.1:0-86902 GCA_007258455.2 Sequoia sempervirens | reverse complement strand
TTTTATGCGGCTATTTTCTTCAGATCTGTGAAAGAAATCAAAAAACTGAAAGATACCCAGATCGGATTTTGACCCTGGCTACAAAACCTAGAAATCGTTTTTCCTGCAACTGAGTGGAAGCTGGATTAATGAATCAAAACTAAAAACGAAATTAAAAACTACACTAACAAACTAAAAATTAAAAACTAAATTAAAAACTAAAAACTAAATTAAAAACTAAATTAAAAACTGAATTAAAACTGAATTAAAAACTAAATTAAAAACGAAATTTAAAAACTAAATTAAAAACTAAATTAAAAACTAAAAACTAAAAATTAAAAACGGTGGGCGTCAAAATGTATAACTGAAAATATGTGATACTTCTGCTAATCCAGACGCTACCTCTAATAACGAAGTCCTGTAAATCAATTCACGCCTCTATCCTGAGAGCAAGTGGATCGAAGGCGACTTCGATTAACCCCAAGTACTCCCCAGAATACAATCTTTAATTCCAGAAGATTCAAAGAGTGGTGAAGCAAAGCACGCCAATCTCCATGAATCCTGTTCTTGCAATGCAACAATGAAAACTAATCTAAATGGCTGTAAAATGTAATAAACCAAACTAATTTATTGAAATGAAACTTAATCTACATGCAATGCCATAAATGAATTATTTTGCAAATTAATTTACTATGAAGATTAAGCTAAAATGCAATATTAAACTATATGCTCTAAAAATAAGATGCTTATATAATCAAACTAATGTAATCTCAAATGATAAAATTCAAATTTGCAGCATAAGTCTGATGTAAAAATTCGTGATTCTTTCTTTTTTTGAAATGAGAATGAGAGGGCTCATTTTATAGGCGAAAGTGGAATTGAAGACAAATTCAGAAGCAATGTGGGATAAATAGAAAAATAGAAACAAATCTTGATTGGAATTATTTTTTAGTTTATTTCCCTTTTAACTGATTTGTTTCCCTTTTTTTCATCACAGGATATTCTTGAGAGGATATTTCATTTATTTTATTTAATTTAAGATGATAATATCTCTTTTAATAAAATAAAATAAGATTATGTAATTTAGAAATGAATATTAATAAAATAAAATAAAATTATTTAATTAAAATAGATTTAATTAAATAGCATCATTTTATTTAAGTAATATTAACTTCAATTAAATAACATTATTTTATTTATTAAAAGGATTTATTTCTTTGATTAAATAAAATTAATGAAGCATTCAAACCTTAGGGAAAATTGAAACATTTGAAATAGTTATGAATTGATTAAGAAATTTGATTTGAAAATGCGACAATCATTGATTCAGAAAGTTGATGTTGACAAATTAAATAAATGGGGCCCAAAGTCTAGGTGACCATTTTAGGTTGCATACACTCTTACTTTTGTTTAATTGTTGTTTAAACTTGTTGATTAAAGACTTTTTGGGTGGTATCCTGTAGCAACAAATTGCATATTCTTATAGCTTGACAACTTCATTAATTACCTTTTTGACCTCCCGCATGGCTAATGTATGCTTGTGATTTTGGATAATGGAATAGGATTAACGTGTGATTAATGAATGGATATCGTGTCACTTGTGTGTATGCTTTCCTTCGCTTCTGTCACTTATTGCAGGTTGTTGGAGGGAGCTGGAGCTAATCAAGCGCAAAGAATTTTGGTTCTGTTGAAGAAGTTGTTTTAGTAATAACTCTTTGACCAAATCTTTGGGAAGGAGCTCAAACGGTCCTTTGATCTAGGAAGTGTGTAATGCTATATTCTCTCTGGGTCGCGTCGAGCAGATAGACTTTCATTTATGAATATTTGTTCTGCGGATTCAGAATGTATTTATGATCACGACTTCCTTTGTTAGTTAGTTAGTTGCCTTTTTCATTTAAATAACCGTTCCTCCTGCGTGAGTGAACGAGGATGATAAAACAATATGTATTAAAATTAGGTTGAAGAAGCAATAGAGTTCTGTGTTAAGTTTTTATTTTCAAACAAAGTAATCGATGTATCCTGGTTCTGAGTATGAATAAAATTTGATGAAGCTTTGAGTCAACTTCTTGTGTAATCTAGTTGATGCTTGCTAAGGGGGCCCACTTAGTAAGTATTCTGTAGCAAGTTGTTATAGTTAACTGTTCATTTCATGCTGATTACCAGTTAGAATCTATTTCTGTTGATTTCAACGCAAATTCAACCTTGTATTGTTCCTGCAGCATTGGGAATCCATCCCTGTGTCTGTTCCTACAACATAAGACCAGTTCACAGTTTGTTCTTTAATAATAGCTGCTATGATTTCTATTTTAGCTGAGTCATGTTTGAGTTAAAAAGCTTTGTGTTGCATTTCTGTTAAGCATTTGTTTTCTATAGATGATGACTGGAAACTAGTTCTTAGTGCACATACCGTGCTGCTCCATTTAAAGTAAACGTGCCCTGGTTTGACAAAGCAAATGAACGTCCATAAGAAGATGTCAGTTGCCTGCTGGAATGTCCAATTCCCAGGTTTAGTTATGCTGTGACTTTTATACCATTTTGTGGGTGTGACCAGTCATCTTTCTAGTCAGTGGCTCGGAGGTTTGGAAAACTTCAAAACTTCAGACTTTGGTTCTAAGGTTCCAAGTTTCAGCAACCACACGACATTATGGACTTATATTTCATTTCAAAGGTGCCATCATCTGACATCTCATTGAATGCTATGTACGGACTAAACTTGAGTTGTCTTTTTAGGAATTTCCAAAAGCATGATATGTACAGACTAATGTAAAATATAAAATACATTATAAAATATAAAATATCACAATTTCATGGAATACAACATAAAATATCATCAACTATAGTTTGACTTTGGAATATGATTCATGAAGTACAATATAAAATAAAATATCATGAAGTGCAATGATTCACAATTTCATTGAATACAATATAAAATATCATCAACTACAGTATGGAATAATGGAATCTAATCCTGGGATCCATGAAGTGCAATATAAATACCTAAAAGATGCTAATTCTCTTGAATCTCTTCCATTTCCCAAATGGAATGGGGGTCCTCAATCTAACGTTCATCATTAGATAAAGTAAAAGAGTCATCTTGAATTTGATTCCAAGTTTTCTCTTCATTTTCTTCAGACTGTGTCTCAAATTCAACATTCATTGTGTCATTTTTGTTAATGTCAGCTGTCTGAGTCCCATTGCCACTACCAGTGCCACCAGTACCAGCCTTTGGAATTGGAGTGTTGCAAAACATGATCCCTCTTCTTTCACATGTGGACCTCTAGATTGCGAGTGCCCTTTCAAAAGGAAATTTTTTGACATTATACGTAGTTCCTTTCATCCTCAAGTAATTTTCCAAATTCTTGTCTCATTTGTTTCTTAACTTTGATTTCAAAAACCCCAATGTACTGAAAACTCTCCCATCCTCCACTGACCCCAATATCATTGTTTGACATAAATCAACAAGTTTGAAATATTCTGATATCGAACCACACAATATTTCACTATGACCTAAGCTTGTCCAAACCTTTTTTATTGATCCCAGTTCAAAGGCCTTGTCCTTGCCCATGGATTTATACTGGTCCCTCATAGCTGTTGCAAAACTCCCACATTGTTTTCTAAGCTTAGCTTCATCTAAGATTCCTTCTATTTTGTGCTCATTGTATGTTACAGTTTTCAAAAATTGTTCGATTAAGATTTTTACCTGAGCATGAAAAAATGTGGGGTTATCTCGGTTTTCCCAAAATTGAGGCTACACAATACTCATGGCTTCAAGTATTTCATGTTGAGGGAATCTTTCACGAATCTCTAAGGAAAGAGATTTTGCAATTTCCTTCAAATTATCACCAACAGATTTAACAATGCCTTGAAAATATTCCCGGTTAACAGCTACTTCTTTGCTAGAGCGCCTAGCTGTCTTACATTGGTACGTTTTCAGCTTTGGCTGACTTCCGAATAAATGACACTTTCGATTGTATTTATTTCTATTCATGGAATGGATTAATAATAAATCACATATCAAATTCAATACCATGGAATACAATATAATTTTTTTGGCTTTTCCTAAACTTAGTTGCTAGTCCTCAGAGTTATATAACCTTGTTGCAGAGTTCTAAATTTTCATAACTACACAATTCCCTGACTTGGTTGATGGTTCACTTTGTTGAGTTGCAAGTATTTCTTGGTCATCTTTCTACTCGGTGTGTTGGAGGTTTCAAAAACTTCAAAACTTCAGAGTTTGGTTCTAACTTCTAAGGTTCACTTTGTTGAAGCAAGAATGGAAAAGAGATAAAGAAAACTTATTATTATAACTAATAACACTATGAAGAAATGATCACCCACCTTTAATTCTACATTTTTAGCTTTGGCTGAATTTTGAATAAATGACACTTTCGATTGTATTTATTTTTGTTCATGGAATGGATTAATAATAAATCACATATCAAATTCAATACCATGGAATACAATATAATTTTTTTGGCTTTTCCTAAACTTAGTCGCTAGTCCAAAGAGTTATATAACCTTGTCACGGAGTTCTAAATTTTCAAAACTATGCAATTCCCTGACTTGGTTGATGGTTCACTTTGTTGAGTTGCAAGTCTTTCTTGGTCATCTTTCTACTTGGTGGGTTGGAGGTTTCAAAAACTTTGAAACTTTTAAAGTCTGGTTCTAACTTCTAAGGTTCACTTTGTTGAAGCAAGAATGGAAAAGAGATAAAGAAAACTTATTATTATAACTAATAACACTATGAAGAAATGATCACTCACCTTTTAAGTCTACTTTTTCGGCTTTCGCTGACTTCCGAATGGAGAAGTAGAACCTCAAAACCAAACAAAATGTGTAAGAATAAATGATTCTTTCGATTGTATTTATATCAATCCATGATTCCATATTTGGAGAATTCTGCGAGATTTTTAAATGGTATATTAAAAATTTGGCAAATCCCGCATGCTTATACAACAGTAGGTTGTAATTTTCAAGGCGAAATGTGTCCTCAAATGTAATTATTTTTTAATGTTATTGGCGAAATAGGTCCTCATGAGCAACTTTTTATAAATTTTAATTGGCGAAATAGGTCTTCACAAGAAACTATTTGTAAATTTTAATTGGCGAAATGGGCCCTGATACAATGTTGTTTTAATAGTATTGGCAAATATGTAGGTTTTTTATTAAATGCTTTTGAGATTCCAGGCGAAAAATATTAGTCAGTCCAATTGAAATGCGTAGTTTGACAATGGAAAATTTGTTGCTTAAATATGCCTCATAAAAAAACTTAGTGGCGAATGGACATGCATTGGACCTATACTTCATAAAATCTGGGCGACTTGGACACCCTATTTAGAGTGAAAATTCACCAATTTCGACTTGGCCGATTCCTAGAATTCGCCACTAAAGTTTTCCCTGCTATTTTTTCTCACAACCTAGGTGGGTTTGAGGTTAATAAGTACTATTGCTGCTTGTTCTATTATTACTTTCTTCTTGTTTCCCCATTTTGTGACTTCTATTGAGGTGGAGTCATATCCTTTTAAGGTAGAGTTTGTTGATCTACTTGAAAGTAGTGATCTTCTTCGGATGGCCCCCTTTTTGGCTTCTCTTGTGGAGGTGGAGATTGGTTTGGTTGGTGGGCTTGGTGGTGCTACTATGGGATTTTGGTTGCCTTATGCTCTTCTTTGTTGTCATACTCTTCTATTGAGGTGAAGAGTTTTGGGAAGCCGAAGTTGTTTTTGGGTGTTTTTTCTGCCTTGTTTCTTTTCCCCTTTCCTATCTCTTATTGAGGTGGGGACTATGATTGGTGATGGGATCTTGGTCCACATCCTATGTTTTCTTTTGTAATGTATTTTTGGCTCTTGGCCTTTGATATTTCTTTATTTTTGACTTAGGACTATTGTTGGTTCTGAGTGTTCTATTACTCCTCATTATTTGGTGACTAGGTGTTGGTTGTTAGTTTGTTATGTTACTACGGTGTTTCCGCTAGTTCTACTTCTCTATTTCATTGGAAAATTTTTATACTTTAGTTTTTAGAAGTTTCTTTTTCTTAGCTTTTTACAAGGTTCTGGGCCCTTTCAAAACCTTGCTTACCTTATTAAAAACATAGGAAAAATATTTTTTAATTGTTTATCAATCCTTTTATATTTTTCTCATGAGAAATACTCCTATACTATTTGAAAAAAATATATAGAGTTGTATTTGAGCTCCCAGTCAATGATAACATTTTATTGTACTTTTGGACATTGTTGTAACTTATTTTCTAGAGCTAGGTAGTTAATTCCCTTGGTTTTAAGTGCAGAGAGATTTAATTTTATGATATTTTATGAAAATGAAAGTATTTTTCATAAGTACTTGTAGGAATTTCTTCTTATCTCACCTCATCACCCTTGTTATCATTCACCTTCTGTTATGTCAATATGAAGAAGGAAGCTATGGATTAAACTAGGTATTTTAAAATCTTAAAAAAAATCATCCCTATTTGAAGAGACAAGGTCACACTTTTCACCTTGAGAAGTAGACTAAGTCATCCAATTGGCTACTAGTCCATTTAAGACACTAAATCATGTCATTTTAAGTCTAAATAAATATTAAAGGTTTATCACAGTATATCATAGCCATTCATGTGTAAAAATTGGCATTTTATTAGGTGATATCACTTGATTTTTATAAAATTATGTTTATAAAATATCTGCATGGATAAGATTTAGATGAAATACTAAGATCTCTTTTGTTTTATCTTCTTTTAATATATATTTATCCTTTAGATTTTAAGACCCTTTCATTAAATATCCTATGTGAAACCATTCTAACATTCCATTGTGATTTATCTAATTCTATTACATGTATTAATATCTATAATTCTATTTTAAATTTACATCTTCTGTTGTTGACTGTAGGTGGGAATCTTTGAGGATCTATAGTACGTTGGTGACTCATAGATGAAACTATATCTTTGAATTTTCTTAATATTTGTAAACAATTTTTTTTACCATGTAACCAAGGGTTTGACATTGTGAGTTTTAATTTTCTTAAAGGCCTTGTGATGAAGCATGAAACAATAGATAACTTGCAATACATTAATCATCAAAAAGGGAGGTCATAAACACCGACTAGTTTTTGTGCAAGCTATAAGATTAAATATGAGACTTTAAAACCCAATGGATGTAGACACCAATTTTTTTATAGATTTACATCACTCAACTCATAAATATCACATGTATCATATTTTAATCACTCTCATTATGTTTTATTTGTATTATCCATCTATATAACTAGACATACTTGAGTATCATAACCTTATAGGAGAATCTTTTTAAAGTAAGTATAAATGGATCCATAAATATGTTTGTTTGTCCTAAATTTCATTCATGGAGTGAGTTACCAAAAATTATATCAACGAGGGAATGACCAACCTATCTATCAATTATATGTATGAAATTTTTGTTATATAAAAAAGAAGTTTTAAAACTATAAATAATAGGATTGCATGATGAAGTTTCATGGAATATCATCAAGTGCTTGCTTACATAGGTGATATTGGTCTCAAGGTTAGTTGATATTATTTTATTACTCTATACTACCCTATATAGAAACCTCAGGTACTACCCTCACCAACTTAGTATGGTTAGAAGAGAAGGCTAACCTTTCTTTAAGGGTTGGTCCTTGACTATCCATTTCCTAATCATAAGTCCTACCCTTTATCCTTAATTTTACATCCTCAGTCTTAGAATTATTGCTTATAATTTAGAACTATGGATTTGTTAGGGGTGTTAATTAAGGTATAAATAATGGTGGAAAAGGTAAAAAAGAATTGTTTAATGATTTTTTCCTCTTCATTGTTGGTCTATTCCCTATATATGGGAGGTTTAAAATGGATCCAATCATCAATTTAGAATATTTTTCTTTCTCATCATAAGTGAAACTTGGAGCTTGGCTTGGATTACTTGTTAAGGAGATCTTGAGGAACATTGATCAAGACATTTAGCTAGATCATTTTTTCTTGGATTGGTCTCTTGGGAATAGAAAAAATGGTTGATCACTACTAAAAAATAATATTGTATCTTACATGAGAATGTACAGATAGTGGAGTTGGCTTGAGCTGTGGGTTTTCTCCCCATTGGGCTCGGGTTCGACTCCAAGGCCCAGGCTTACCCAATGCACATGGTTTGCAGGATATTGTGTGCATCCCTAGGGGACTACCCCACCTTAACTTGCCTCATAAAGGGAATACACTAGGTTGAGTCACAAGGACACCCTTGGGTTACCAAATTTTTTTTGTATCCTACATGGCTTCTTGGTTCATAATGTTGATCTCCATTTAAGGGTCAAATATTGATATTATATTCTTACTATATTATTGCTAGAAATGCATTGGTTTTGATCCTTTGGAGACTATATTTTCTTGGAAGGATTTTTGTAGGGTATGTAAACCTATCTCTCTCTCTCTCTTGCATTTTTTTTTCTATATTTCAATTTAGATATGTGTGTTTTATTCTATGATGCTACTATTTTTAACAAATAAATTATATCACTATATACCATATTCTGTCATAAAAATAATGTGGAATAAGTTTGTATTAAATAGTTAATGTAGGAAACTATTTATATTAATTACATTTGGTATCCTAGTCATATGATGTAATGAATAAAGGTGATATAGTTTCCACTTTTAACTATTCATTACATCATGGTTGTTGAACACCTGGAATATTGAAGGGGGTGAATCAATATTATCTTAAACCACTTAAACATTTAAACATTCATTCCACATAGCATATTCAATTTGCGGTAGGAAAGGAAAGCATGAAAATAACCATCAACATCACACAAAACATGAACACCAGATTTTATGTGGAAAACCTGAAATGGGAAAAACCATGATGAGGATTAGCTCACAATATATTATAACCAGTTATAAGATATTACAAAAGTTCTCATCGCAGGTGGACTCATTGTTCAAGTGGACTCACCTCCCACTGAATGAAGAAAGATGGAAGAGATTTTGGCACATAGCTAAGATTTGAACTGTTATAGTTGCATCCAACATATGCATGAATTACAATTCCATTAAAGCTCAATATATAAACTTTACACACTTCATACTGATTTGTACTAACACTTTGATATGCTCTACATTTACCTTATACTCGCACAATTCACATCAATTGTACATTATATCACATATCTATCACCAAAACATCAAAAAATATCTTACATATATATCCACTTCATCCACAAACACCTACAACATCAATTAGGTTCACCTAATTAGATATATTATACAAAATATACCTTGTCGACTCAACATACACACATGCAGGCTTCACATCAAGATTCAAAACTTATAACAAATCAAAATAGGTTAGAATAAACCTATAATAACTCCCTCATAATGGATCAATACATATTAAAACTCTACAATACTCAACAACTTATTAGGTCGGCACCGGTAATGACCTAACATAAAAAATTGCTAGCTGTACATCCAAAAAATTGACAAGTGGACCTCCAATCTTCATGCCACTTGGTATTTACACTCTACTAACACCTTTCAACATCTTCATAAATTTGTAAAGCCATATATCGATTCATAGACAAGTGCGGATCCTCCAAAACATACATATTATACAGGTAACACTATAACTACCATACCGAGACTTCTTTCATTCACATCTTCAACACCAAAGATTGAAACACTATGTAACTTTGAATATAAACTCCTATAACATTCATGAAAATTATATTAAAACCACAAAGAAATATTCTACATAGCGGACCAATGCGGACCAAAATACTGGATGTCTTGTACACAAGAACCTCTATTTTGACACTTAGCCAATTTTCTCTTCATTTATCTTTACCGAATCAAACCTTCTTGCAAATTTCCACTTGATGTCCACTTGATAACCATCTTCAAACATGCTCAAACTGTACAAACTATCTTGCATTGTGATCTTCATGTCAGAATACGATGTTGACATCAATCACAACATTGAATTGCATATTGTACAACTTATACTCCATGCTCATGTTGTCAGTAAGCATATCAATGATAAAATTCTTGTTCTTCCAATAATATCCCCCTTTTTCATTGATGGAAACATGCCAAAACTATTCCCCCCCCTTGAAATCAAGGGCAAAGGGTACATATATGTTATGTTCTTGTTCCCCCTTTGATATCACTCATAGCCAGATTAAATGCATACTCCCCTCAAGTGATATATACATGTAGCAATAAAAAATTGACTAACTCTCCCTATCCACATATATACACTGAAATTTAAACAATAAATTGGAATGCATAAAAATAAAATGCAGTCACGCAGAGGAAGTGTTTGACTCTTGCAGTTTCTCTAGGTGTGCTTTCCACTCTTGATTTCCCTCTTCCCAACTCTTCTTGGCTAGGCCAAGCATTCTACTCTGGGTCTCCAACTCCATAAATAGTTTTTCACCATCATTTAGAGTGTTGGGTACCAAATTTAGCTTTGAAGCTTTTGCAACACTCAACAAGGCACTAGAAATAGGTATGAACTTAGCGTTCACTAGGTCCCTAAGATGACCAAACTACATTATAATATTCTCCTTCTGAACTTGTAGTTGGATGAATTGATCATGCAAGTTCTCAATTGTAGACCTTGTTCTTCCATCCAAATCTTGTTTCAGATCATAAGCACCAAAGATTTATCAATTTTGGACTCAATTGAGTCCATCTCATCTTTTATGCTCTTTGTAGAGCTCAACCATTTCATGCAAAACTAAAATAATACTTTGGATTCTCCCAAGCAATCTTGTACACTTTTGAGATTATCCTTAATTTTTTATGTATGGTGGCACACTTCTCCATTATTTCTAATAACCTCTTCTCATTCACTCTAGTGTCTATTTCATTTTCTAACTTTTCCTTCAAACCAATGGAATACTCTTTGAATGAATCAAGTAGCAACTTTAAGTTGTCCATACCAGATAGAGAGGTCTCGATGCTCACATCAAGTATACTTTCTTGCAATACCTTCACTGCGTCATCAATCAACTTTGCACTTTTCTTCTATGTTTTCAAAATATTTTTTTGAGCAGAAGCATGGAAAGCATCACCTAGTTTAAGTTTTTGCAACAGAGAGATTTTATCCATGTCTACATAACCCTATTGCATTGGAAGTTGCAATTGTAGACACCTAAAAATGGTCTAGAGAATCTAATTAATTAAATATGACTTATTTGATTAATTTATCTTAAATTCATCTACTTAGTAAATAAATAGAAATATTTATTTATATTAAGTTCATTATTAATTCTTCTATTTCTCTCCTAATTAAATAAACAAAATTAAAAACTTTGTTTTATTTAATTATTATCATCATATTATTTCTCTCTTAATTAAATAAACAAAATTAAAAACTTTGTTTTATTTAATTATTATCATTATTACTTCTTTTACACTTCTATCATAAATTAAATACACAACTTAAATAATTTGCTATTTAATTACCTCATCACATTTCTTCTTAATTAAATAAAGATATTCTAAAATCTTTTATTTAATTATCATTCTCCTTTTGTTTTAATTTAATAAACAAACCCTATAGTTTGATTTATTAAATTATTCAATCCTCTTTTTGCTAAATTTAAATAAATTAAAATTATTTAAATTTATGCATAAATCATTTACACTATTCACTCACCAATAAAATTAGATTTTTTTAAATCCAATTAATGCAACTTTCATTCACGGGAAGAGCTTTGGGGACAAACTTGTAGGAAGTCCTCTCAATCTTCTTCCATCGATCCTCCCTCTCTTCTTGCCTGGTGTTTTCATGGGGAGGAACAATCCTCCATGATCAACTCCATCTTCTCATCCCATGCCTTTCAATTCTCCAGATTGAATCACATCCCCTTATCCCGTATCCCTATGCAAATGTGCTACCGTGAAAGCTATAAATACAGATCTTGGGCTATAGGAAATGGATCCCCAACTTATGCAATCTTACTCTGCAGGTTTCCAAAGCATCCAACATTCATCCAGCATCTCCAGCATTCAGCATTCAATCAAACATCCATCCAGCATCTCAATTATGGCAGTTTACAGTAGTTTCCTTCTTAGAAGCTTTGTTGTAGAATCATTCTAGTTGCATAGTTAATCATATTAGAATAGAATAGCTTAATTCTCATTCTCTAAGTGTCATTTCAATAGTTTAATTAGTTTCTAAATCTGAGAGTTAAGTAGATTAGAGAGATCTTTAGAGTTAGAGAGCAATAGGATAGATTTATGAAGATTTGTAGTTTAAATTAGTTTAAATTCTTTAAATCTTAGATGCAATGTCCTATTTAGAAGCGTAGATGCATGTTTAACTTGTTTTCCTCATTCTACCGCTTACAAATTGGCGCCCACTGTGGGGCATAACCCCATATTTTGATTAATTTTTGAGAAAAGTGTTATACAAGTATCGACGTGATAGTTTTCACAGAACCGTGACATTTTACAGCGTGTCGGGTCTCTATTACAGCACGCCAGGTTTTTGTTACAGCGCACCGGGTTTTTGTTATAGCGCGCCGAGTTACTGTTCCAGCGTGCCGCTTCACTGCTTCAGCACGCCGCTTCACTGTCCTTAAAATCACTTTCTTTTTATCTGGATTTGACGCGTCCGTGGCCAGATTTTGTTTTTGTCTAATTTTGGATAAAATTTAACAATCCTAGGATAGAAATGGATAAAATTTATCAATCCTAGGATAGAAATGGATAAAAATTGATCAATCCTAGGATAGAAACTTCACATTTTTTTTGGGATTAAAATTTGAACATCATGCTTTTTATGGAGCAATATCTCCATATAGATTAGATCATTTGTCTTTTGGGTTTTAAAAGTGAACAATTTCTCTGCTGTGATTGGGTGATAGGTTTATGCTCTCCCCTTTACTGGGTGCATTAGAATACCAGACTCACTATAATTTATGCATTTTAAAGCTTTTTAAAAACCTTTAGACAGGCCTGCCATAGTGGGAAAAAGTACTCACCCTACGGGAACGACCTGAGTGGGGACAACCAAAAGCCATGGTATTCCAACCCACTTAAAAATTTATGTGAATTTGGGGAAACCCTCTTTCAACGGAAGTGTGCAGATAACCATCCCCAAAATCTTTGTTCTAAAGATTGGGAGGTCTCTCGAGGGAGTTTATCCATTTGCCGCTCTGAACGGAAACCCTATCTAAGAACCTAGAACTAGAAGCACGCTTGTCAGTTTCTAAACATTGTAATACTCGGTGGTGCAGGGGCGGGGAAGAATCTACCCTCAAGCACTCACCATATGATTTCCAAGGACTGTTTGCTCAGGGGATCCGGTATCCACTTCCGTCACTCTGAGTACGCACCTGGAAAAGAAAAAAACACGGGCGCCCTCTAGGGGGTGACATGGCTGTGTGAGTCGACACAATTCCAAGCTGTGGGCCGTTTGAGTATATAACGATGACCTTTTGTCTCTAGGAGTGAGTCTATCTGAAGTGTCTTATCTATTATAAACTAGTGAAAATAAAAAAGAATCATGCTTGATTCTTAAGAACATACACTATCTATTTAGATTCTAGGATTTTTAAAGACAACCATTCTATTCTTGCTTGCTGTGTTTTCTCTCATTAAATTCAAATAAGATCATCACAAAAAAAATCCTCAAAATCAAAACACTTGTGGAATTCTCATGATTCGAGATTGGGTATCCACCAAGTTTGTCAAGAAATCTCTTGTCAAATGAATCAGAAAACCAAAGAAAACACTTGCATACAAACAACTTCTGAGAAAGCAACGATTTCTATATCAAAGCAGGAAAGTTCTACTCCAACATAGGACTTTTATTCATAGGTATCACGATTTCTCTAGAGGTTATACGAATGACTATGTTGTAGCTCCCTTAGATTTACAAGCATTTTATCAAAAAAGAGCTCTTAGGCAACACCACAATCACAGTCAAAGAATTCATCCAGAATACATCCCACAACCAGCCATACAATACGATACCAGACCAAGTGAGTTTCATAGAATAAGATAGTTTCTGTCTTAGCACCTCATGGTTCTGTTTTAGCGCTTTGGGTCTCTGTTCCAGCGCTTCAGGTCTCTGTTTTAGCACTTTGGGTCTCTGTTCCAACACGTAAGGTCTCTGTTTTAGCGCTTTGTGTCTCTATTCCAACGCATCCCTTCTCTGTTTTAGCGCTTTGGGTCTTTGTTCCAGCGTGTCACTTCTCTATTTTAGCGCGTCATGTCTCTGTTTTAGCACTCCAGAAAGCCAGAAAAAAAGAGAGTTGGTAGGACATTTTGTCAGTTTACCCATATCGATAACAAGGTTTTCATCACTCCACAACATTTTTTTTTCGGAGTCCAAAACACTTGAGTCATACAAAAGGAAAACTTTACCATTACACCTAGATCTTGAAACATCTTGCAAAGTGTCCTTATCACCAAATCTAAGATTTTCTGTCAAAGTTTCCCTATCAAGGATTTTTATCATCCTTCCATCATGAAACTAGACATGACTAAATCAGATTTTAAATCAAAAACCTTGACACTTATCCAATCAAAAATCCAAGATCAAAGTCTAGAGTAAAAAGTTTGTATGCCTATTTTTACACGATCAGCATATCAAAGACAACAACAAAAAGAAAATGAAAGAATAGCAGCCATGGCTGAAGAAAACCCTTGGGGACGATATAGCAACACTGATCCTCTCACTAATTCACACGAGAAAGAAATAACTGCAGAGGAAATCGAGAAAGTTCAACAAGACCCTCATTTCCATAAATTTATGGAAAAGATGCTAGAGCAAGATATGGAAAAGTATCTTCTATTATTAGCTGACAAAGGTGCTAAGCTTCCTAAAGACTTTGATGTCAATCAACTCAAGGAAACGACCACACCCCAGACAACTAGTATGGAAAACCCAAATCAAATAGATGCTTTGACAAAAAAAATCCAACAATTACAATTATAGTTCCAAAATATCCAATAAGGGCCAACAAAAAGATATTCCTTACAAGACATTTGCCCTTATCCATTCGATCCAAGCATTAACATGATACCATTTCCACGGTATTGTGAATACCCAACGTACAACAAATACAATGGGAGAACTGATCCATTTGATCACGTACGGGAATTTCGAGCCATGAGCATAGAGTTCGCACACGAGGACTCTTACTTACTATGATTATTTCCAAGAAGCTTAGGAAACACTTGCATGGAGTGGTTTTCTAAATTGGAACCTGGGATTCAATCTTTTGAAGAACTGATCAATAGGTTCATAACGCACTTCTCATTCAACATCCAACATGGGGTGACCTTAAAAGAACTCTACAACACCAAACAAGCGAAGGGTGAAAAGTTTCTTTCCTTTCTCCAACGATGGAGAAGGCTATTTGCTAAATACCCTAGATCTATTCCTGAAGAGGAGAAGATAGAGATGTTCATTGATAACTTAGTGGATGACATGAATTACAGATTGGACTTACAATGTCCATCTACATTTGAACAAGTTATTGAAAAGGGGCTCAAAATCGAAGAGGCTCTAATCAAAAGAGGAACAATCAAACACTTCATTGAAGGTTCAAACAATAACAATTCCTCTAACAACAACAACGAAAAGCCAACGATTTTGGCAAAAGAACAAGAATACTGATACCATGATCGATACACACACATCTAAACCAGTATTCACCTTGACGCCAACCCCTACAAACAAACAAAACAATGGTCTTAATGTCAAACAAAGTAGTGATCAAGGGAATAATCAGAACAGTGGAGAAACAAAAACTCAATCATTCCAACGACCATCCAATAAACGAAAATTCACGCCGTTAGGACAATCATTGGAATCAGTCCTCAAAGAAATTTTAGACAAAAAAATCATTCAAGTACAAGAGGCTAGAAATTGGGACCCTCAAGTCAAACCATCATGGTGGAATGACTTACATTACTGTCACTACCATCAAAATAAAGGCCACATGACTGAAAATTGTTGGCAATTAAAACATGCGGTACAAGACCTCATAGATCAAAAGAAAGTATTTGTAGAGGGACACCAAACAAACAAAGATCATACGACGTTCAAAAATCCTCTACCCAATTATCAGAAGGGAGAATCCTCTTCTGCAAACACCAAAGGTAAAAACGTTGGTTATGTTTATGACACAACGATCCTTTGTTTTTCTGCTGCCAAAGAGGATGAAGAGTTATGCAACCAAATCAATTGGAACAATGACATTACATCTACCAATTTGGTACAACATATGGACAAATCTGAAAACCAAATTAACGTAATCACACTCAAAGGGAAACAAGAGTACCAACTAGTTAATGCCACAACAAGGGCACAATCCAAAGTTATATTGAAAGGAACATCAATATCATCCCCATCTGTGGATCCTCCCTCTAATCAATATAATCTCATCGATCAATTGCAGAAAATACCAGCACAAATATCCATCTTGGAACTTTTAAAGATTTCCCCATCACACAAAGAGGTTCTTGAACAAGCTCTTGTATCAACCACGGTACCTAACAATTTGGATGTGTGTCAGTTCCAAGCTATGGTGGGACATCTATCTGCACCTCATTGCCTTTCATTTTCCGAACATGATGATGTATCACTCACCCATCCGCATAATTCCGCCCTTCACATTGAAGTCCTCATCCATAAGCACCATGTAAAGCGTGTCCTAATAGATGGAGGGGCTGGTTTAAATATTTGTACCTTAAAGCTGATTCGTGCACTAGGATACTCAGATGAAGCCATTGATACAAGAAGAAAAATCGCAATCAAAGCATATGATGAAGAAGAAAGGTCCTCTAAAGGGTTGATCATATTACCCATTCAAGTGGGACCTATTGTCCAAAAAGTGGTTTGCCAAGTCTTAGATAGGGAACTGACATACAACATACTGTTGGGACGCCCTTGGATACATGATATGCAAGCAGTACCTTCTACCTATCATCAATGCCTGAAATTTCCCGTCAATGGACAGGAGGTAACAATCACAGCAGACTACAATGACACCCAAGCTTGTCATACATTGAAGACATCTCAAGATACATTCATACCTCACAATAGAGAAGTTAGCACATCAGATGGTGAGCAACAACAAAACTTCATATCAAAGTGGCTTCCAAAACAACAAAAATCACAAGAGATAAGGGTGGCACAATCTAACCCTTCAAATGTTGAAGAACAATTGGCTCCACTCTCACATCAATTCACCAAGGAAGTACAGATAAGTGACAAAGGAATAAGTGAATATGGTGTTGGACACTCATTTCATCTATCACAAATGTTACCCTCCTTACAAACATATGGACAGCCATCTACAATCACCCAAAATTCAGAACAATCTACAACAACATTAGATGGTAGATTTGTAAAAGATGGGAACTTAGATGAAAAATCAGAAGATAAGGCCATACTAAATTGGCTTTATAAGAATGAGGAAGCTTCCACTTCCACAAGTAATATCATAGAGACAAATCAATATGGAAAGGGAAAAACTATTCTGGAGAAGATGGGATATTCAGGATAGGGACCTCTTGGGTTAAGGAAACAAGGCATAACAGAACCAATCCAGCCTCTTACGCTCCAACATAAGGATAAAACAGGACTAGGATATGTAGCAGAACAAGGATCTCTTGATCGAGGGAAACAAAGTGTAACAGAACCAATCCAAGTCCTCGCAATTCAGCAAAATGGCAGAACTGGACTAGGATACACCGAAGAAGCAAGAGCAGAAATCACCAATAAAACTGAGGAGCGTATTCTTCAAATACGGGATAACTCTGAAACAGATTCAAATGAATATGAGTGGGACAACTTATCAGATGTTTCCTATGAAGATATTCAGATCGACATTATCAAAAAGTATACCCCCAAACGCGAGGAGGGTCAAAGCTCGAGTTTTAATCCTATTGTCTTTGAAACACAAAATTTTGATGACTCAAGTGAAGATGAACGAACATCGATTGAGATAAATGATGTGGAAGAAAATACCTTTGTAGGCCTCGACATAACCACTAACAACCTAGACGACATTTCCGTCTGAGCTTTCACAATCGCTGACCTCAACCCATCTAATGATTCATTGCCTTTACTGCATCCCGAGCTTATCGAATGGGAACCCCAACACCTATTGATCTCCCTGTTTTTGACAATGATTCTGCCATTATTAACTACCTTTGCTGTGAGGAATCCGATACTTTTTCTACCAATACTTCTTTTAACAATGCTTTTAGGCAGGAGGATGCCAAGCCTTTCAGTTGCAAAAATATGAAAGTAAAAAATGGATCTAATGGTGAAAACCATTCTATGGCAGTATTTGATCCTAAAATAGTAAAAACAAAGAACGCATCCAATGGTGAAAACCTCATTGAGGCACCAAAGGATGGAAGGTTTGACATCCTCCCACAACATTACCATGAAAGATCATCAGTACTGATAGAACCCACACAGTCTATTGATATTGGCACAGCAGAGAAAGTAAGAATCCTACACCTGGCAGCATCCATGACAGATACAAAAAAGCCAGATTTTATCAAATTCTTTGAAGAACGATGCATCAATTTTTCTTGGTCATACTCTGACATGCCAGGCTTAGACACAAATCTCATTATGCATCACTTATCCTTACCAGCTGGCACTAAACCAGTAAAACAAAAGCTGAGAAAAATGCAGCCACATGTTGCATTATTAGTAAAAAATGATTTGAAGAAACTGCTAGATGCTGGATTTATTAGATCTATTGATTATGCGGAATGAATATCCAACATTGTACCTATTTCAAAGCCAGATCACACCATTAGAATATGTACTAATTTCTGGGATTTAAATAAAGCATGTCCAAAGGATGATTTCCCTTTGCCAAACATAGACATGATTGTAGATCTAACAGCTGGCCATCAAATGCTATCACTCATGGATGGATTTTCAGGATACAATCAAATCAAAATAGCTCCTGAAGACCAAGAAAAGACAACATTTACATGTCCATGGGGCACCTTTTGCTGGAACGTCATGCCTTTTGGGCTAAAGAATGCATGAGCTACATACCAGCGAGCTATGACAACAATCTTCCATGACATGATGCACACCTTCATGGAGGACTATGTGGACGATATCTTAGCCAAGTCTCACACCAGGGAAGGACATCTAGAGATACTGGCCAAAATATTTGACAGGTTGGAAAAATTCAAAGTCAGATTAAATCCTAAGAAATGTGCCTTTGGAGTAACATCAACAAAACTCCTTGGATACATAGTTTCTACAAAAGGAATTGAAGTAGATCCAACAAAATTCAAAGCCATCATGGAAATGCCACCTCCTAAGAATATCAGTACATTAAGATCTCTACAAGGCCGACTACAGTCCATCAGAAGATTCATCTCTCAACTAGCAGATCAGTGTCATCCATTAAATCATCTTTTGCATAAAAATGTGTCTTTTAAATGGGATGAACAGTGTGAGAATACTTTCAACCACATCAAGCATTATTTAATGACACCACCAATATTGGTACCACCCAGTGAAGACATGCCATTGTTGCTATATGTTGCAACAACAGATATTTCTTTAGGAGCCTTGCTAGCACAAGAGGATAAAGAAGGAAAGGAACAGGCTATATACTATATCAGCAGGACACTCAATGGACATGAAGTAAACTACACCTTCATTGAAAAATCATGCTTAGCAGTAGTATTTGCAACACAAAAATTGCGACACCATATGCTCACTCACACTCCAAGCTGCTAAAATTGATCCTCCAAGTATTTACTGAGCAAAGCAGCTTTAACAGAAGGTTGGCAAAGTGGGTCATGCTCCTCAGTGAGTTTGACATTCAGTATGTTGAAAGGCGAGCTATCAAAGGACAAGTCATCACCGACCAATTAGCAGAAGCTCCATTATCAGACGGTCATCCTATGACCATGGAATTTCCTGATGCAGATATCCTCAACGTTACAACACAACCATGGCAACTCTACTTCGATGGATCCTACACACAACATGGATCAGGGGCAGGAATTTTATTTGTCACACCTCTTGGGCACACGATTCCACGATCTTACAGGCTTACCTTCCATTGCACTAACAATGTGGCAGAATATGAAGCTTTGATCCTTGGAATTAAAGTAGCTATTGACTGGAAAATCACAGAACTACAGGTGTATGGAGACTCCCAGTTAATCATCTATCAAGTCAACAATGATTACCAAACTAAGGATGACACACTAATTTTATACAAGAGGCTGGTAGATGATCTAAGAAAATACTTCATAGAAACCAAATTTGAGTAGATACCAAGATCAGAGAACAAAGCAGCAGATGCCATGGCCACAATAGCATCTCTTCTACAAATGCCTGAAACGCAAGATCATTATCGATTTATTGTAGAACAAGTGTCAAATCCTGCATACGCAAATCCCAAATCCCAAACCATAAGCCTTTTGGATAGTATCCAATCTTCCATTTATGGAGACATTTATACTTACCTAAGAGATAATATCTTACCGCCAGATCTTTCCCGCAACCAAAAGCGCAACTTCATACGCCAATCTGCCAAACATACCATTATTGCTGACACCCTTTACCGTCGAGGCCTAGATGGTACTCTTTTGCATTGTTTAGAACATAACTAATCCGCTTCCGCTTTACATGAGGTCCATGAAGGAATTTGTGGTACACATTCAAGTGGATTGTCTTTAGCCAAGAAACTCCTTCGTTTGGGGTATTACTAGCCACACATGGAGCAAGAATCTTATAAGTTTGTCAAGATATGTCCAAAATGCTAGATTCATGGAAATCTTATACATGCACCAGCACAGGAGCTACATCCATTCACAACTACATGGCCTTTCTGTCAGTGGGGATTAGACCTGGTAGGGAAAATTAACCCATCTTCATCTAATGGACACAAGTTCATTATCACAGCAACAAAATATTTTACAAAATGGGTGGAGGCGGTTCCCTTAACCACAATCACTGGGAAGAAAATATCATCTTTCATACTTAATTATCTCATTTGTAGATATGGGATACCCCAGTCGATCATTACAGATAATGGCAGGCCTTTCAAGAACCAAGACGTCCAAGAGCTGTGTGAAAAGTTCCACATCAAACATCACTTTTCAACCCCATATTACCCTCAAGGTAATGGACAGGCAGAAGCTTCAAACAAAACAATCCTAAAGATTCTCAAGAAGACTGTAAATGAGGTAGGGCATGATTGGCACGTTCAACTTAACCCTGATCTTTGGGCTTACAGGACTAGCATCAGAACACCAACAGGAGCTACGCCATATGCTCTTGTTTATGGATCAGAAGCAATATTACCTATCGAGGTAGAAATTCCATCCCTTCGAGTTTCACTAAAGGGACTCATTTCAGATGAGGATTATAGGATCTCTAGACTTCAAGAATTAGAGCTACTTGATGAACGTCGACAACAAGCTATCAATCATTTGACAACCTATCAACAAAGAATGTCTAGGAACTATAATCATAGGGTTAAGCCTAGAGTCTTTCAGATCGGAGACTTGGTCCTACGAGAAAACCCTAGAAATCAAGTAGACAGAGAAAAGAAGGGAAAGTTCGAACCCAACTAGATAGGGCCTTATGTTATCATATCAGTCTATGGATCAGGAGCATACCGACTGTCTACACCCGAAGGAGACATGTTGGAGGAGCCCATGAACAACATTCATCTCAAGCGATTCTACACTTGAGGATATCTAGTGCACGGTCAATAAAGTTGTCTTGATGAAAACCTGGCAAACAGGTGTCATGATGACAGAAAAAAGAAAAAAAAAAGAAAATAATAAAATAATACAATAAAAATAAAAATACAAAGAAAAAGAAAGAGGACACAATAAAAACAAGTGATGAAAACCTGGCAAACAGGCGTTACTTGTGATTTTCACCAAACTCCTCTATCTATTAGGTATAGTTTTGTTACGATTGTTTCCTTTCATATCATTTCCATCTATCATTTGAGATAATCATTATCACTATTCATGTCATGGCAAGGATATCATGTTTTACCCTGGCTTGGGGGCAACATCCTAGTGTTATCTGGTACAAATGAACTTTCAGCTTAAATGGAAAGGCAGTCAAATATGACAACATCAAGTGACGATACTTGAAAAATCCAAAACATCAGAAAATCCATCAAAATCCAAAAACATCAGAAAATCAAAAATCCAAAAAAACATCAGAAAATCAAAATACAAACACATCAGAAAATCAGAAAATCCATGCAAAAACATTCATAAAATCGAAAACACAAAAATAGAGTCTACATCAATTGAAAGTGGAGTCTGTGTCAGTCGAACTACGTGGTCTCTGCGTATATAACGTAGGCAAGACTAATCTTTGATCAGTCCCCGAGACCCCTAGGATAGGTCTTTAGGTTACATCATTTGGTCAAAAGTCTGGGAATATCATGCAAACATCCGCACACACATTTCAACACTGATGATCTAATCTGAATAATGATTTGAAAATACATTAAGTAGAATTTGAATTGTTGTACTTTTTACTTTTTATCATTTGCTTATCATTTCTTTGGAGCTACTCGATGATGTATTGAACTAGAGAAGCAAGGAAGGAGAATGATACTTATCTTTGTTTGCTGTTTGTGAGTTAGTCATTATTATTTTGTGAATTGTCGCGGGAAGTGCTCTACCAAGTATCATGGATGACATTCCGATTCACTTAAGAAAATGATTAATTCTTGTCTATTTACGCAAGAAATGCTCAGGTCATCATTGGTCTATCTTATACCTTGACGCTTGTGTTCACTTGCAATATCAAATATCATGAAAGAAATACTCAGGTCATCATTGGTCTATCTCATATCATTGATGCTTGTATGCGCTTTCAACATTTTAAAAGCTCAGTGATGATACCAAGCAAAATAAAAAGATTGTTGAAATGACACTTAGGTTTGCATTGATAAAATAGGTTTGCATGGTAAACATAGATTGCATTCATAATAATACATCTGCAGAGTACTGGTTGCACAAGTTACAAAGATTCATTTGCAAATAATGTTATCTTTTCTTATAAAGGATTGAGTATACTTGACACATAAAATTTTCATAATAACATCTCATACATTACATTTTCACTCATACATCATTCATTTTATACTTCATTTTATTTATCATCTCATCATATTGTCATTATCATATAGTTGCAAAATCATCATACATCATGTCATTTACATCTCATTTCATATATCATATACCCATACATCATTTTACCTATCACATGACATCTCATTATTTACATTCCATTATATACATCATGTCATTTACATCTCATTTCATATATCATATACCCATACATCATTTTATCTATCACATGACATCTCATTATTTACATTCCATTATATACATCATTCATATACATTACATTTTCATTCATTTACATTACATTTCATCCGTACATCATTCATTCACATTTCATTATATACTTCATTTTCATTTACATCTCATTTATATGCATCATTCATTTACATTTCATTTATATACTTCATTTCATTTACATCTCATTCATACATCATTCATTTACATCACATTTTATTTATCATACATTGCATCTCATTAAGAAAAGAAATACATCATCAATATCATATCACATCAACATCAATGCATCCATACAATCTAGTACAAAAGATCATCATAAAACATAAAAATTAAAATGCATCCATCACATAAATGATGTAGAACACATCATAAGATCAATGCATCCATCACATAAATCAAGTAGAACACATCATAAGATCAATGCATCCATCACATAAATGATGTAGAACACATCATAAGATCAATGCATCCATCACAAAAATCAGGTAAAACATATCATAGATCAATCGAACCGCTGCACATATATATCTCATCAAGTGTCAAGTATACAATGAAGTCTGAAAAGGATGAAAATAACATCATGTCAAAAATGGCTGTATATGTCTCTCAAAGGGTACACAACTGATATCAAGTAGTACTCGCACCAGAAGGAGCAGGTCTCGCCCCAGTATCACGACTGCCACCAGATGTCCCAGGATCTCTCGGATCTCTCGGATCCCTCGGGAGAGGCTGTGTCACACCTCTGCTCACTGTCCTCGAACGAGTCCTCTCTGAGCGAGACTGAGCATAACTGACTCTCTGCTCTGGGGGGAAAAGCTCATGATAGCGGCTCCTGTAGAACTCAATCTCAACACCTGCTCGCATCGCCTCTCGCATGTAATCTGCCACAGAGGTCCCATCTGCCACTCTCTGCAATCTCTCTGCAGTAGCCTGTGCTGTCTCTGCCGTCTGTCTAACAGTATCTCGCTCTGCAGTCAAGGCTGTGATCTATGTCTGGGCAGTGGTCAACTGTGCTCGTACACCTGCTAGCTAAGCCTGTGCGGTCGCTGCTGCCTGTAGAGCCCCATCTCTCTCACCAATCAGAGAGGTAATCTGTGTCTATGCAGTAGCTAGCTATGCCTGCATCTGAGCCTGTGTCTGTGCTAGTAATCCCTGCACCTGTGCTAGCTGTCCCTGTAAGGTCTGAACCTGCACCTGTAAACCTGCAACCTCTGATCGATTTGCCGACGAGGAAGCAATATCCTGCCTCTTACGAGGCACACTAGTCGATGGCTCTGTAGTCCCTACTACGCTCGGTCTCCTCCCATCTCCACCATCATCATCACTGCTATCATCACTGCTATCCTCGCTGCTGTCATCACTCTCATCACTATCATCCTCCTCTCTACCCCGTCTCTGACCAACCTAACCACCCCCTGCTGGTCCTACCGCTGGTGCTACTGCTGGTGCTAGTACCGCTGCTGGTGCTGGTACTGGCTCATCCGGAATAGTAATATGTGGAGGAGGGTGCAGAGCCAAATACTGTCCATACTCGGGAGTAATAGGTGCCTCAACAATGTCCCACCGCATATCCCATGCTGATAGCTGCAGAGCACAGTAACCCTCAACAAGTGCCCCATAAGGAAAACTAAGACCCCAATCACTGACATCTATCCGTCGTCGTCCGTAATACACTACTCCCTGTGGCATACACTGCACAATACCATACTGCCTGTAGACACGACGAAACAAGAATCGCTCCAAAACCCTGGGGCTCTTCCCGATCAAATACATCGAATCAGACAAGAACCCCAACTCAATATCATCATCATCCCAGTCATCATAGTCTAAATAGGGATGCCAGGTCACTGCCTCCACATCATCAATAATCCACCTCCAATAATCTAGCTTACCCATCATATGCTGGGTAGGCCTACCTCTGTACCGAAACACATAAGGTCTCATCGTTGGTCTCGCTAATACTGACACGGGACGCGTAATAGCGATATGCTCCCATGCCCATACCTGAAGAAGGGTAGCTCCCGCTGATAAACTACTGCCGCCGAGGTACACGATCCAATGCAAATCATGATAGAGCTGAGCAAGCATGCACATGCCCCAAGCATATCTCGTTCTATGGGCCACCATACCCTCTGACACCTGACCCCATCCAAGAGAAAGACCCTTTGACCTCTTATCAAGACAAAGGAATCCACCAATAAAGCCGGCCAAAACTGAAGGAAGTGGAGCATATGACTCATAAATATCTATCCATGGAACCCACTCTCCCGCAACATGGGGATCCTAAAAGACTCTCCGCATAGCCTCTACCCCACCAACCTCCTCTGAATCATGCACTATAATCTCTCCAACAAAAGGAATGCGAAGAATACGCCATACATCCTCTGGCATCACAGTCATCTTGCTAGTAGGTAAGTGGAAGGTGTTGTGGTCACTATGCCACCGCTCCGCTAAGGCTTTCAACAGACCCCTATTAAGTCTAATATGGGGCATATCCAGTAATGTCGCTAAACCGCAAGCGGTAATATGCTGTCTCTCATCAGGTAAAAGTCGCGGTATCATATCAAAAGGCCAAGGGAACTGCTCTCGCACCTGGATAACATCTAAATGCTCCTGTTATCATACAAACATAACATTTTAATCAAAATATCAAACATCAGGAGATCATCAAATTTTCAAAAAATTGTGCTTTACCTATCAAACTATCAATTTATCAAGGAACCCTCATCTATCAATCGGGTTCATTCCTTCAGAAAGTTTAATTATTCCTCGCTTATCATGAGGGTAATTATTATCAATCAATAGATCTCGCTCATCATGACCTAATTAAAATCAAAGTGCATAATTTTTCATCAATCAATTCTCCCAAGCGCTACAAAATTCTACTGACGCGCTATGGAATCTGCCTAAAGTGCTATTTCTGGTGGCGCGCTACAAAACCTTATTGGCGTGCTACAAAATCGACCTGACATGCTAAAACTTCTGACGCGCTACCCTAATCCACGTACGTGCTACAAAACTTGATTGGCGCGCTAAAACTATGGCGCACTACAACAGATCAGCGACGCGCTAAACCGCGTCTGCCGCGCGCTAAAAAGATAAAAAAATGTGCAAAATGACATCAAAAGTACGGGCACAAATTACGAGGAGGATTTGGGGTACATACCGGAGGTCCATAGTCGGCCGGACGCTAGTGGCGTTGCACACGCTCGAGTCGGTGGGTGTGGTAAGGGATCGGCATCCTGAAGCTCTAGCACTCTGAGGGTCTCTATCACAAGATTGTCAAAGTCAAATGCACAAATGACTTTTGAAAATGACCTTTTGAGCTTTTATAGGTTATTTTTTGGGATTTTCATGGATTTATTTATTTTTCCTCCTGAGGAATTAATTCTTATCTATCATGGGGATTTTTGGACAATTTTGTTGGGAGATAAATTGTTTCTTCACCAATTCATCATCAAATCATCAGAAAAATTCAAAATTCTTGAAAAATCATAAAAAAATTCAAAATTCATCAATTTATCTCCCGAGGGGGCATATATCGCTATCATTTTGAAATTTATTTTCTGAGGCAAGTTTGGGGCATATTTTAAACTTTTCATCAATACTGGCAGCTGAGGCAAAATCATTCTTTGAAGCAATGTGTAAACCCATCACTTCAAAGAGGGGCAAAATGTAGACACCTAAAAATGGTCTGGAGAATCTAATTAATTAAATATGACTTATTTGATTAATTTATCTTAAATTCATCTACTTAGTAAATAAATAGAAATATTTATTTATATTAAGTTCATTATTAATTCTTCTATTTCTCTCCTAATTAAATAAACAAAATTAAAAACTTTGTTTTATTTAATTATTATCATCATATTATTTCTTCTAATTAAATTAACTTTTATTTACTTCTATCATAAATTAAATACACAACTTAAATAATTTGTGTTATTTAATTACCTCATCACATTTCTTCTTAATTAAATAAAGATATTCTAAAATCTTTTATTTAATTATCATTTTCCTTTTGTTTTAATTTAATAAACAAACCCTATAGTTTGATTTATTAAATTATTCAATCCTCTTTTTGCTAAATTTAAATAAATTAAAATTATTTAAATTTATGCATAAATCATTTACACTATTCACTCACCAATAAAATTAATTTTTTTAAATCCAATTAATGCAACTTTCATTCACGGGAAGAGCTTTGGGGACAAACTTGTAGGAAGTCCTCTCAATCTTCTTCCATCAATCCTCCCTCTCTTCTTGCCTGGTGTTTTCATGGGGAGGAACAATCCTCCATGATCAGCTCCATCTTCTCATCCCATGCCTTTCAATTCTCCAAATTGAATCACAGCCCCTTATCCCGTATCCCTGTGCAAATGTGCTACCGTGAAAGCTATAAATACAGCTCTTGGGCTAAAGGAAATGGATCCCCAACTTATGCAATCTTACTCTGCAGGTTTCCAAAGCATCCAGCATTCATCCAGCATCTCCAGCATTCAGCATTCAATCAAACATCCATCCAGCATCTCAATTATGGCAGTTTACAGTAGTTTCCTTCTTAGAAGCTTTGCTGTAGAATCATTCTAGTTGCATAGTTAATCATATTAGAATATAATAGCTTAATTCTCATTCTCTAAGTGTCATTTCAATAGTTTAATTAGCTTCTAAATCTGAGAGTTAAGTAGATTAGAGAGATCTTTAGAGTTTGAGAGCAATAGGATAGATTTCTGAAAATTTGTAGTTTAAATTCTTTAAATCTTAGATGCAATGTCCTGTTTAGAAGCGTAGAAACATGTTTAACTTGTTTTCCCCATTCTACCGATTACAACAATAATTGAGAAGACACAACTAGATGAAACTGTAACTACATATTTAACAAGTTCTTTAATGAATTTCTGGAGGTTTTGAAAGATTCTACAGTAATCTTGGAATTGTCTATTGAATAGTCTGGATAACTGAGAGGGGGGTGAATCAATTATCTAACAATAATTTTCTTTTCTTTAATTAATCTAGAGCAGACTTGTACCAATCAAAAATTAATCAAATAGATATGAACATGAATGCACACAACACTAAGCACAATGAACACCGGAATTTACGTGGAAAACCAAGAAGGAAAAAACCATAGAGAATGCTAATTCTTAATTATAAAGCACCGATTAAGGTGATTTTTACTAGGGCTCATTGCCAAGTTGCTCATTGCAGGGTGGCTCATTATCGGTGGGCTCACTTCCCAAATACAAAACAACAAATTACAAAATAGTATCACTAGAAAAAGTGAACTGATCAAATTTCATCTAGATATCCATGAATTTAGTTTCGGTTAAGAGCACAACATCTGTTTGCAGTAGATTTGATCAAGAAACTTCTGCATAACTTCTTCACACAAAATCTACAAAATAGATTACTTCTTCCTTCACACCCTTTTATCTGCTCATACACATGATACTCCACACTTCTCATTTCATAAAAAAAAACAACCCTTACATATACCATTCCATGCCATCATAATCTCCTAGGTTGGCCAGACACAATGTCTTCATAGTATTCCAAGCCGGCCAAATACAATTTGAATTAGATCTCCACAAAACATGTTGGTATGAAGAACAACATTGAGATATCCAATAAGGTTTTGCATGCTAGCAGCGGACCCAAAAGATAGGCCACACATAAAGGTCTTCTTATTATGTTACCAAGGGATCGAAAATAGGTCATACATAAGATAGCATAATTTCCAAAATATAGAAAACTTTGAATTACATGAAATATATTTTAGAGCCAATGAGAACAAGACCAAATCTTGATTATCATCAATTTAAATTTCAACTGGAGAACCACAATATGACATACAAAAATTTGCAACATGATACATGAAGTTCTAAATAGAAAGGTTACTTGGAATAAGCTTTGAGCACAACAACCAACATCAAAAGATTAGACTTCATTATACTACATAAATTGAATTCAACAGATGTCCCAAAATGAAGTACTACCATATTCAGATCAAGGATAATATCCATACTACATAACATCATAGCATATGATAGGATAGATTAAGTCTATTCATCACTCGAAGCACAACCTTCTAGATCCAAGGTTTTGACATCAATGACAACGATGCTAAATCATCTTCAACAATTTCTGAACAATCTCCCCCTTTAGCATTGATGGAAAACCAACAAAAATAAATAAATCCACAACTCCAACTCCAAAACTTCCAAGAACTCCCCCTTTGTCCAACAACTCAATACCTCTCTTTGTTTTTGTTTTTCTCTTCATTTTCTGCCCCTTTTTGCCATCAAAGGAAAAGGGCCAAAATTTGAACATTCAAGAACTCAAGTATAAATAAAAAATTTCACATGAAAGATTTTCTTGTTCCTTTCTCTCACAATTGGAAGAATCCTCTTCCAAGCTAACACCACAAAATCCAATCTGGCACTCATACTATCCAATATATTCAACAACATAAATGAGGATGACTAGTCCTGAGATAGGCACCGTTGTTCATAATATTCTGCATCAAAAAGTATCCCAGAGAGATGATCCAATCGAACCTCAATAATTTCCTTGACCAACCAAAAATTTCTAACCAAGTCTTTCCTTTGTCTCTGAACATCCAGTAACTCTTCTTGCAACTCACCAACTCTTATTCTTTGTTTTCCATCTTTGTCTTTGAAGAAATCAAAATCTTTCCAATACTATTCATCTTAGATTCAATAGCTTCAATTGTGCTTCTAAAATTATCAACAACAATAGGCCACCAGAGACAATACCTGTAGATATCAATTATCTCCTTAATGTATTCTTTTGTCTAGCCAATGTGTTTGGATAACTTCTGTTTATATTTGACATATCTTCTCTTAATCATAGCTTCAAACTTATGTCCTTAAAGTCCTTCTAGCAACAACTTCTACTAGATTATCCGATAACAAGTCAGAAACATCTGGAATAGTAATACCCTTTTTGAGTAGATAATCAACCAAAGCATCATTAATTTTAAGCCTTCTGATCAAAGAGTTGGCACACCACATTTTACCAACCTTCATATAACATCACCGAATATCATTTGGATCGACATAATCAAATCCAGGTAGAGACTCTTCTTCATTCTCCTTTTCTTTTGAGATAGAGATGACATCTTCTGTGTTAACTTTCCTCTTTTTAGGTTCCAAAGGGGAACCACCAATAACAACTTTCGATTCCTTCTTACTAGAGGAGGAACCCTCCTCAAACTGACTAGACACTATCACACCAAAGCACAGATTCATCTGTAAGGATGATAAATATATTTTGCATGCACTTGCTTTATCTTCCATACATTCCAAATACTTGTAGACTTGCTTTCTGATAGGGATTCCAAACTTCCACTTAACATTCTCCTTTTCTAGTAGCGAACTCAGATAGTAAAATACCAAACATATGAGCAGAGATCCAAAACATAAAGGATAAATCTTAACTAAAGACATTCTGACATTATCAATTAGGTTTTCCATTATTAGGCTACATAATTCAAACTGCTTGTTTTCCTTCACTATCATGTGTGCAAGATATACAAGAATAGCCTAGGTAGAACCTTCATAATTTATAAAATAGATTTTATAAGTGATGTCATAAGCAACATACCTTACTAGAGGATCGACAATGGTATTATTAGTAGAGCCTGGGGGTCTTTGTTGATACTAGTAAGTTCCTCCACATCTCTGTATTTCACCGTTTTCTTCCTAGGGAGGGTCACCAACACTGCACAAACCAATAATAGCTTCAATGGATTCCTTCGTGATTGGATAGGGTTTGTCCAAAACAATGCTGCCATCCTTGAATCGACTCAATAGGAAAAAGATAGATTCTTTGTTTGTAAACCAAGAAAATTCTCACCATAAATCCATACATAGAGAATTTACATTCTGCAATTCATTCATTTTCAACCCTAGTTCCATTTCCTTCATTTTCTGATGATCAAACTCATCCAACTCAACTCCCTTTATCCTTAGAAAAATACCACCACTCGATCCTCTATTAACAGATTCCATCATTGTGGTTGTCCTCTTCAAACTCTTTATCACTCAACGAAACTTCTTCTCTTCTTTGCAATATGTGAGAAATGATTTTGAAAACTCCCACCTTTTACTCTTAATTACTCATAATAATTTCGCCACCAAAGATGCACATTAATGATGCCAACAATTGTACTTCACTTTTCAATCAGCCGGATTAAGCTTCATCATTTATCATCAACTTGATCAAGCTTAATCATGTTAAAAATCAAATCAGTATTACTTTGGAGAGGGGGAACCGATAGGATATGCAATGTAAAACTCCCCCTAAGCCAAGGCAGATTGGCTCAGCTAGCAGTAGGGCATGTACCAGGATTTGGTACCACGAAAGTGTTCTCCACACTTGTTTCTTTCTTCCTCCAAACCATGACCATCTTCTTCTCAGATTCATTTGATTTTGAAACCTTCATTTTGTTCTTAGGCTTTTCTAGAGCAACATATCTGCATGTGTTAGCATAATGTCCAAGTTGATTGCACTTGTAACATCTTTGTCCTGACTTAGCTGAGTGAACTCTAGGTCTGCACTAATTAGCTTTGTGACCATAACCATAGCATAAATAACAATAGCCATGAAAGAGATTGTTCATTCCATTCCTTCTAACCAGATTAGATAATTCGATTATGCAATGACTTGCTTTATGACCAAACTTGTAACAATTAAAGCATTGAGTATTCAATTCCATCTTGATTTTGTATTCTACAACCTTATGTCCAAACTTTTTGCATAGAAAACAATGACCATTGAATGATAAGTACCTTTGAGCATTTGGTTACCTAACCAGAGATCTTTTTGTAGGTACATTAGAGTTCTAGACCTTGCTTATTATAACTGATATTGCTTTAGCTTCAACAACTTTGTCTTCACCCATAGTGTTCTGATTTTAGTTTTCATCGGAGAATCCAAGTCCTCCCTTATCCTTGTGACATTTCTATAGGGACAAAAGTTGATCTAGAATCATGCTATTTTCACATACTCTTTCTTTTGTTTTCAACCTTCTTAACTCTTGATCTAACCTCTCATTTTCTTCTTATTTCTATTTGATAGTATCCTTGAGATTTTATTCAGTCTTCTTCCATTCTTCCATTTTTTGTTTGATAGCATCTTTGAGATTTTCTTCAGTCTTCTTGCATTCATTCAGTTGTTTTAATTTCACAATACTTTCTTTTGACTCTTTTAATTCTTGGCTAACCTCTTTGTGTCTTGCTTTGAATTTCTAGATTTTCTCCCTTAGCTTTTCGATATAAGCGTTTTCCTCCTTAATATTTTCTTTCAATTCTTCATTTTCAGATTTAGTGGTTTCCATATCATCTAACATTATTTCCAATTCTTCCTCAAAGTGATAAGCTCTAGCCATCTATTCAAATTTCCAAGATCTCCCTCAAGAGGTTAAGGTCTATCTACAAGGGACCAAGGTCTGATACCAATTGTTAAATAGTCTAGATAACTAAGAGGGCGGGTGAATCAATTATCTAACAATAATTTTAGTTTCTTTAATTAATCCGGAGTAGACTTATACCAATCCGAAATTAATCAAATAGTTATTAACATGAATTCACAGAACAACACTAAGCACAATGAACACCAAAATTTATGTGGAAACCCAAGAAGGGAAAAACCACAGAGAATTCTAATTCCTAATTATAAAGCACCAGTTAAGGTGATTTTTACAAGGGCTCACTACCAAGTTGCTCATTGCCAATGGGCTCACTGCCCAAATACAAAACAACATATTACAAAATAGCCTCAATGACAAAAGTGAACTGATGAAATTACGTCTATATATGCATGAATTTAGTTTCGATTAAGAGCACAACATCTATCTGTAGTAGATCTGATCAAGAAACTTCTGCACAACTTCTTTGCACAAACTTTACAAAATAGATTACTTCTTCCTTCACACCCTCTTATCTACTCACACACATGATACTCCAAACTTTCATTTCATCAAACAAAAAAAACATTTACTTATACCATTCCATTCCATCATAATCTCCAAGGTTGGCCAAACACAATGTCTTTATAGTCTTCCAAGTCGGCCAAATATAATTTGAATTAGATCACCACAAAATATGTCGGCATGAAGAACAACCTTGAGATATCCAATAAGGTCTTGCACGCTAGCACCAGACCCAAAAGATAGGAAGCACATAAAGATCTTCTTATCACGTTACCAAGGGACCAAAAAATAGGTCATACATAAGATAGCATAATTTACAAAAGATAGAAAACTTTGAATTACGTGAAATATATTCCAGAGCCGATGAGAATGCCACAACCAAGACTAAATATTGATTATCATCAATTTTAGTGTCAACTGGAGAACCAAAATATGACATACAAAAACTTGCAACATGCTACATGAAGTTCTAGATAGCAAGGTTAGTCGGAGCAAGCTTTGAGCACAACAACCAACATCAAAAGATTAGACTTCATTATACTGCATAAACTAAATTCAACAGATGTCCCAAAAAGAAGTATTGCCATATTTTCGGGTCAAGGATAATATCCATACTTCATAACATCATAGCATACGATAGGATAGATTAAGTTTGTTCATCATTCGAAGCACATCCTTCCTAATCCAAGGTTTTGACATCAATGACAACGATGCTAAATCATCTTCAACAACTTCTCAACATTGTCCTTTGTAGCCTTTTCCTTGTCACCAGTATTAATTGGCGTTTCTCTTGAACAAGACAACTGAGAGGGAGGGTGAATAAGTTGTAACAAATTTTAACCTTGAAGCACTTCCACCAAATATTAGATCAATTATCATTCACAAATTCTTTATTCTACTAATGTAATTAATCATTAAGAGGAAAAGTAGAAATTGAAAACATCACACACACAATAACACCATATTTATGTGGAAAACACAATAAGGGAAAAACCATGGTGAGGATTAGCTCACAATATAGAGAATATCAAAACCGAATACAAAGGCTCACTACAAGAGAAGGCTCACTACCAAAGCAGGAATCACTATCCAGACTAGGACTCATTGTCCAACAAGGGTTAACCACTTAGAGGGCTCACTGCCACAAAATTACAAAGAAGATAGAAGAGATTTGTTACAAAGAGATAACAATCTTAGTGCAATGAAGATTTTGACCACAATACTCTCACATGCTTGTAGACATGCTTGAATGATAGTGTACACCTTCAGCTCACTACTTCCAGACACTCACAGTTAGATTTCACATTGATCTACTCAAATTTGCATCACATAAACACTATTTTTCTTTTATCTCACATCTATCTTGCTTGCATTCCTTTTCTCTCTTTCACCAATATCTCATCTTGTATTTATACCATCTTCAACTTTGAAACTCAACCAAATTCGGCCACACACCTTTTGCATTTACAAATTCAAATTAGGTTAGTGCCAAACCATTCTACAGTGGAATTAGAATGAGGGTGACCCAAAAACACATCTAATGAGGACCTAAATAAGTCCCAACACACCTCAACACACTTCTATAAACTTCGCAAGTAGTGTTTGTATATGCATAAAATTGGTCATGTCTGATTAATCCTGGCATTTAATTAAATATTTATTATTTAATTAATTTCTCTAAAGTCCTCTACATATGATTAAATTTAATAAATTTAATTATATTGTTTATTCAATTTATTCTTCTGTCATGATTAAATAAATCAATTTTATTTAATTATTTCACATTCATATGTCTACTTGATTAATTAAATAAATACACTTTATTTGTTTTAATTAATTATCACTTTTTGAATTTAATTATTTCCTTTTGATTTAATTAAATTTAAATATTTCTTTTCAAACTCTTCTTCTAATTAATTAAATATTTTATTTAATTAATTCCATTTACATGTCATTTCTTAAAATTTTTAATTAAATATCTTCCATATCTTTTCAAAATCATAATTAAATATTTTATTTAATTATAAAATCCTCCATTATTCTTCAAATCTAGGGTAAATACTCTATTTTAAGAAAAATCTCCGTGTCACCAATAAATAAACAATTGAATTTTATAATTCATTATTTATCTTGTTCAAAATCTCATAAAAAGATGATTTTTACAATTCATCTTTATCATCTCATCTGATCTCTTTTTCGAAAAGGGAAACAAAGCTTGTTTTATGTTTTCTTCTATTTTTCTCTCTAGTCTTATCCATCTTCAACCATTCAATCTGCCAGGAATTTTCACAGTCGTTGATCACATTAGCCAATCAAAATCTTTCGAAAACTCTATAAATATCACTGCCAATCCAAGCATTTAGGCTAATTAGAGATTACTTGCATTTTAGCATTATAGCATTTTAACATCTTAGCATTATAATTATCAGCTTTAGTATTCATAGCATTATCTTAATCTTTGATTTTATCAATCACATCTTAGCATAGTATTGCAAGCATTCATATTTAATCTTGTTCTCTAGGAAGATCGTTTGTTGAGCCTAGCCCAAGATCTGAGAGCTAGCTAGAATCTACAAAAACACTGGAGATAGAGGACGATAGGATGACATCAAAGACAAAAGAAAGAGTTTGCATTTATTTTCATTTAAATTTTGTTTTTAATATAATGTTCTAATGGTGTGTTTGATTTATTTCTTTTAATCTACATTTATCACACTCTAAAATCGACCACACATTTCTGGCGCCCACCGTGGGGCTTTGCCCTATTTTTAATGTTTATTTGTAGGTTTTTTTGACAGGATTTTGCATTCTGGAATTTAGATTTTTGGAAAAAATTTCCGTTTTAGTGCATCCACAAGTTTCTGGAGCGCATACAGGGTTTCTTTCGATGCTTTTGCAGGTCTTCCGGTGCATCTAGGAACTGTTTCAGCACATTTAGGGAACAAAACGATGCTTATAAGGAACATAATGGCACATATACTCGGCTCAGTTTATTAAACATTATGTAAAATTTTTCCTACATTCTCTTCTAGCGCATTTAAGAGTTCTTTTGGCACATTTAGGACTTTTTGGAGCGCTTATAGGATCTGTTATAGTGCATTTACTTGTTTTTGTGGTGCATATAGGTGATCTTTTAGTGCATCCAGGTTGTAACTAAACAAGGTTCTGAGTCTGATGCCTTCCACAGACAAAACCTTTTCTGATTTAAAAAGAACCAATCTAGGATAGTCACATCTGGTTTATAAAAAAAGGCAACCCTAGGGTAGACATGGATTTAAAATGAAGCAATATAGGATAGTCACCACACAATGATTTTTGTAGTTAAAATTGAACAACTTGTTTTTGTGAAGCAACATCTTCACATAGATTAGATCATTGTGATTTGGGTTTTAAAAAGAACATTGTCTACTGTGTTTGTGGCAATAGGTCTATGCTCTCCCCTTAACTGGGTGACCAAAATACTAGAATTTCCTTTTACATTCATGCAATTTCAATGCTTTATTACATCCTTTAGAAGGCCTGCTCTTGTGGGAAAAAGTACTCACCCAAGAGGAACGACCTAAGTGGGAACAACGAAAGCCAAGTTTTCCAACCCACTATAATAAAAAAGGAATTCGGGGAAAGTCTGCAATTCGACGGTAGTGTGAAAGATAACCATCTCCAAAGCCTTTGTTCTAAAGGTTGGGAGGTCTCTTGAGGGATTTTATTATTTCCACACTGAACAAAAACCCTTACTACAAACCTAGTGCAGTATCTCACCGTGTCAGTTTCCGAACATCATAATAATCATAGTGCAAGGGGAGGGAAGAATCTGCCCCTAAGATACTCACCATATAATTTCCAAGGACCGTTTGCTCAGGGGATCTGGTATCCACTTCCGTCACTGTGAGTACGCACCTGGAAAAGACAAAAACACAGGCGCCCCTTCAGGGGTGACACGGTTGTGTGAGTCGATGCAGTTTTAAGATGTGGGTTGTTGATTATTATGATGACCTACTTGAGTACTAAGAGTGAGTCTGTCTGAATTGTCTTTTATGTGTCAAACCTGTGAAAACACTTTTTGAAAAACATTTTTGAGCATACACTTGATGTTTAGTATAGGGATTAAGAACAATTTTTTTCAAAGTTTTTGTTGTGTTTTCAATCACAATAATTCAGATATAAGAACATCCAAAATGAACATGGCAAATTTTAGCTGAAATTGATCACAAACTGTTCTAAAAATTACCTTGGAAAAATTGTTTTAGTGCAAATAGGGTATATTATAGCAGATATGAGGTCTGTTCTAGCACATTCACTGGTTAGTCCAACACTTTTAGAGTCTGTTTTAGTGCATATGCTAGATATTCTACAAACAGTTTTTTAGTCACTGTCACAACATCTTTTCTGTAGCGCATATAGGACATAGAGTGGCGCATCTGAGACATATTATAGTGCATTTGACCATTTCTCTGGTGCATATACCTATTTTTGTAGCGCATATGAGGAATAGAGTAGCACATCTTTCACTTTTCCTGAATCATTGTTTTTGACAAATCTGAGTTTATAGCATCCTCGGTCCAGTAGCATATCGACATTTCTCTCATGCTTAGGGAGTGGAAATCTACCAAATTTGTCAAGAATTCAATTTCCAATAGAATCAAGAAACCCAAGAAACATCTAGGTTACAAGAAAACCTTACAACGAAGAAAGTTTTTATACACGAGTCGAAACATCTTGCTCCATTACTGCAAATTTCTCCATAGGTACCAAGATTTTGTTAGGGGATTTACTGACGAATACGTTGTAGATCCTTTAGATTCACGAGCTTATTTTTAGAGATGAGCTCTATCACAAAGACACAATCACAATCAACCTCTTGAGTTCAATTATATACCACAACCTTCTATTGAATATCCAACACATCCCAGTCAAATCCTTCAATGGATTAGGCTATACTTATCATTCTTCAAAAACAAGGATCAAAATCTTAAAAAGTGCACCTTTCAAAACAAATTTCTGATTATTTGATTCAACTTCCCCAACAGGATTCTGATATCCTTTATCATTAGAAGCCACAATCAAGAATTAGGAACATCTTTTGATCATATCATAATATTTTCATCTTATCAAATCAAAATATCATCATTTGTGCATTTATCAAATTGTGATCTAAGTCTAGAAGATCGTTTCAAAATCGTATGCCTATTTTTACAAGATCTCAATATAATAAGCTGAAAGAGGATATTCAACAAGAAGGTCATACCCGAATAACTAAAGAAGAGGGTGAGACTAGTAATACCCTTTATAGTGTGAGTCATAATCCCCTTTTTAAAGATAACATGGGTGAAAGAGAAAAAATCCATTTCCTTTTAACAGGGATGGGAGAAAAACTCCTGTAGAGAGTGATGATGAACAGGATGAAGAACGTCTTAGAGAGGCTGAGCAAGATCCCAAGTTTCACAAAGCCTTAGAAAATATTTTGGAGCGCAATAAAGAAAAATATTTCTTGTATCTAGCTGACAAAGGAGCTAAATTGCCCTATGATTTTGATACTGAGAACATAAAGAGTAATCTTAATGAAACACCCTTGTCTGATCTTAGTGACTTGACTCAACAAGTTAAAGCACTACAAGGAAAAATTAAAGATCTACAAGGGGGAGCCACAACAAAGACATACGCTCTTGATGACATCTGTCCTTATCCTTTTGACATACGCCTCAACATGATCCCATTTCCCAAACATTGTGAAATCCCAAAATTTGATTGTTACAATGGGAAATCAGATCCAATCGATCATATTAGGGACTTCCAAAATATGACTTTAGAGTTTTCTCATGAAGACACATACTTGATGTGTTTGTTTCCTAGAAGTCTTGGATGCCAATCTATGGAATGGCTATCAAAAATCACACCACCCATCAAGACATTTGTGGAATTGATTAATGAGTTCATATCACAATATTCCTACAACATACAACATCAAATAACCATGATTGATCTCTGCAAGGATAAATAAAAACCTGGTGAACCATTCATTACATTTCTTCAGAGATGGAGAAGATTGTTCACTAGATATCCATGCCACGTTCCTGAAAAGGGAAAGATCACCACTTTCATAAACAACTTAAATCAAGAGATGAGCTATCATCTTAATCTTCATTGTCCTCCCTCTTTTCAAAAATTGATTGAAAATGCCATCACCATTGAAAGTGCCTTGGTTCAGAGAGGGATAATCAAACTTGATAAGGACAATCCTAGCTCATCAAATCACCACAATGACAAATCTAAGTTTTGGACTCGTAACAAAAATGTGGTAAATGATGGTGTTGTAGATGCAAATCATGTCTCGACTAATCCATTTGTTCTTAGTGCTCCAAGTGTTCCTTGCAACAATAACTATAAGAATGCCAACTCAGTCACAAATCAAGGAAACAATCCTCCTCCTCCGAGGAATAATGTGAGTCAAAATTTTACTCCCAACCAAGGGAATGCCAACAATCAAGGTTACCGTGTAAACAATAACAACAAAAATTTCTTATGAAGTACCTTGAACATAAATCCACAACGATCTCCATTCTTCTCTAGCAGAAGAACTTTTACTCCACTGGGTCAATCTCTAGAATCTTCCCTTAAAGAGTTGATGGCAAAGAACGTTATCACCCTACCGCCTCAATGAAATTTTGAACCCAGTGTGAAGCCTCCATCATGGAATGACGCATACTATTGAGAGTATCATCGGTGCAAGGGCCATCGCATGAATAATTGTCAAGCCTTGAAAAATGTGATCCAAGATTTGATAGAAAATGACACCATCAAAGTAGGACACCAACAATCAAATGAATACCACCAAGAATTTCGCAACCCTTTGCCCAATTATCAAAAGGGTGAGTCTTCGGGAAAAAGTGTGAATCATATCAATGATCATATAATCAATCATATCTACATTGATGACGAATGGGTCAACGTTATTAAAGTTAAGGAAAAGATGGAATATAGAGAAGTCAATGCAACAACAAGAGCACAAGCTAAGGTTGTCTTAAAGGACGCTTCTTCAAAAACCAATGTGCCCTTACCTCAACATCAATATGACTTAGTCAATCAACTTGGTAAAACTCCTGCTCAGATTTCTATCTTAGAACTCCTGAAGATTTCCCCAGCACACAAGGAAATTTTGGAAAAGGCCCTCGTTGAAACAACTGTATCCATCGATCTAGATGTAGACTAATTTCAAGCCATGGTAGGACACTTGTCCTCACCCACATGTCTCTCATTCTCTGAAAAAGGCAATGTCTCCATGACACATCCCCATAATTCATCGCTATACTTAGAAGTCATGATCCTCAAGTTTCGTGTCAGACGCATCCTAATAGATGGAGGTGCTGGTTTGAATATATGTACTATGAAGTTAGTTCGAGCTTTAGGATTTTTTGAGGACTCCATTGATTCTAGAAGAAAGATTACTATTAAATCTTATGATGATGAGGAAAGAGCATCCAAAGGTTTAATCATGCTACCAGTCAAAGTGGGACCTGCTATCAAAAATACTTTTTGTCAAGTGTTAGATCATGATCTTGCATACATCTTGTTGGGTTGTCCTTGGATCCATGAGATGCAAACTATCCCATCCACATATCATCAATGTCTTAAGTTTACTTATTATGGGCAAGATATCACAATACCAGCTGACAATTCAAATAGTCAAACTTGTGCCAACATCAAAGCTAGTCAAGATACTTTGGTTCCTAACAATTGAGAAGCTCCATCTAATACTTCTCTCAAAGTTGATATGAAAATCATTCAGTTAACTAAAAGCTTTGACAAGCAACTACGGTTCAAGGAAAATGGAGTAGGGGAGTACTCTCTCTGCCTTGTGAATCTCCCTATATCGCCTCGATCACATGGACAACCCTCTATTGCACAATAACAAATATCCATAGCATCCACGTCAGCACAACCACCAACAGAGGCAAATACAAATTTTAATGGACAATTTATCAAAGAACAATTCCCTATGGAAGATTTTGAGGATAGAGAAGTTTTAAGTTGGCTCTATAAAGATGAAGATGAAACATTTCTTAATATCAAATTACCAACTAATCAATATGGTAAAGGATATTCAATCATGCAAAAGATGAGCTATGATGGTAATGGTCCTATCGGAATGAGAAAAGGAGTAGTTTAGCCTATTCACCTTCCAGGACTTGCTGCAAAGGATAAAACAGGACTAGGCTATGATACTAACTCAAAAGAAAGACCACCTAAACAGTTGCATGATACTGTCCTCAAATTGCAAGAAGGATCTAATACAAGGGAAGTATGTTTGACAATAATTCAGAATTTCGTGGATAATAACTCTAACACAGATTCTGGTGAATATGAATGGGACACCATCTACAATGATGAGTTCTGGAGTGACAAAAGGGTTGATGTGGTACACAAGTACACCCAAAATCTCATCGAAGGAGAAGGATCAGGGTCCCAACCGCAAGAATTCAGACTACAAGGTGACTATGATTCTAGTGATACCGAGTCAGATTTAATCGAACAAGATTATCGTGATAAGAGTACCATCATTGATTTGCCTCATACCTCGGATCCTACAGACAACTCCATTATGAACTTAACCATAGCCGATCTCATGCAACCCAATGACTTGTTACCATTGATCCATCCTGATCTCATTGACTGGGATTCATCCAAACCTATCAATTTACCTATGTTCCCAAGCGATGAATCTATCGTGAACTTCCTTTCCACAGATGATGCAAGTGATTGTTCCGCTAGTGATTTTTGGCACAGAGTCTTTAATTAGGAGAGTGTCAAGTCTCCTAGCTACAAAAATAAAAATCAAAAAGAAAGATCTAATGGTGAAAACCAGAATCTGGCAGTGTTAGATCAAACAAAAGATAAAACAAAGAGCGTATCGGATGGTGAAAACCTTTTTAAGGCACCTAATGATGGGATATTTGACACTCTCCCAAAGCATTATCATGAGCGATCACCTATCTTGATTGAGCCTACAAAAGCAGTTAATCTTGAAACTTTAGAAAAACCAAAGATTCTACAATTAGCTACATCAATTATGGATAAAGAAGTACCTGAGCTCATGAAATTTCTTAGAACAAATCAAGTTAACTTTGCTTGGTCTTATGCAGACATGCCAAGTCTTGATCCTGATCTTATAATGCATTACTTATCCATCAAACTAGGAGTTAAACCGGTGAAACAAAAACTCAGAAAGATGCATCCTCATATTGCACTGTTGGTTAAAGAAGAACTCAGAAAAATCCTTGATGTGGGATTTATAAGATCAATCGACTATGCATAATGGATCTCCAACATTGTTCCAGTGTCCAAGCCCAAAAAAAGTGTTAGAGTGTGTAAAATTTTTAGAGATCTTAATAAGGTATGTCCTAAGGATGACTTCCCTCTTCCAAGCATTGATACTATAGTGATCTGACAGCTGGCCATTCCATTTATTCACTAATGGATGGTTTTTCTAGTTACAACCAAATCAAGATCACACTTGAAGACCAGGACAAAACAACATTCACATGTCCATGGGGGACTTACTGTTGGAACATCATGCCTTTTGGTCTAAAGAATGCCGGGGCTACTTACCAAAGAGCTATGACTACAATTTTTCATGACATGATGCACACATTCATGGAAGATTATGTAGATGACATATTGGAAAAATAATACACAAGAGAAGAACATCTTGAAGTTTTATCCAAAATATTTGCGAGGTTGGAAAAGTTCAAAGTTTGCCTCAATCCCAAGAAATGTGTTTTTGGAGTCACATTTGGAAATTTTTTGGGATACATAGTATGAACAAAAGGAATTGAAGTAGATCCTGCCAAGGTACAAGAAATCATGGAAATGCCTCCACCAAAGAATATCAGTCAGTTGAGGTCATTACAAGGATGACTTCAATCTATACGAAGGTTCATTGCATAGCTAGCCAATAAAAGCCTACCTTTCACGCATCTATTACATAAGAATGTTCCTTTCAAATGGGATGATAAATGTGAATTGGCCTTTCAACAGATTAAGTAGTACCTGATGAACCCACCAGTCCTAGTACCACCAAATCTAGACAAACCTCTAATCTTATATATTTCCGCAACAAAGACTATTTAGGGGCCTTATTAGCACAAGAGGATTCTACAGGAAAGGAACGTGCAATTTATTACATCAGCCAAACACTAACAGGTCATGAACTCAACTACAATTTCATTGAGAAAGCCTTTCTGGCAGTAGTCTTTGCATCACAGAAGTTTCAACACTACATGTAAACTCATACAATCAATCTTGTTGCAAAGATTGATCCACTCAAGTATCTGCTAAGCAAAGCTACATTGACAGGACGACTAGCAAAATGGGTTATTATTTTAATCGAGTTTGACATTCATTATGTTGATCGCAAAGAAATCAAAGGGAAAGTTATTGCTGATCAACTAGTTGAAGCACCACTACAAGCAGAGCATCCCATGCACATTGACTTTCCAGATGATGATGTCTTCACTACAGAATCAATGCAACCTTGGACTTTATACTTTGATGGATCTTTCACTCAACACGGATCGGGGGCAAGCATACTCTTTGTTACCCCTCAAGGAAATACCATTCCTTGATCATATCAGCTAATGTTTCCATGCACTAATAACATAGCCGAATATGAAGCTTTAATTACTAGACTAAAAATAGCATTGGAATGGAGGGTCACAAAACTACAAGTTTATGGTGATTCACAGTTAGTCATAAATCAGATCAATGATGATTATCAAACCAAATATGACAAACTGTTGCCATATAAGAAGATGGTTGACGATTTCGAGAAGTACATCATAGATATCAAGTTCATATAGATTCCAAGACTTGATAACAAAGCAGCTGACGCCATGGCCACGATCGCATCATTGCTACAACTCCCAGAAAATTAGGCTTGCTATGAATTTGTGGTGGAACAATCATTTGCACCTGCCTATGACACACCCGAAAGTCAAATCATTTGCCACTTAGTAGGATTTGATTCACCTTGGTATGACAAGATATATGCCTACCTAAAAGATGACATATTACCAATTGAATTATCCCATAAACAAAAGTGCAACTTTATCCGCCAATCCTCTTGCTATACCCTTATCACTGACATCCTTTATCGCTGCAGTCTTGATGGTACTTTACTTCGATGTCTTGAACATAACGAATTTGACAAGGATTTACAAGAAGTTCATGGTGGCATTTGTGGTACTCATTTGAGTGGACTAACCTTATCCAAGAAATTGATTAGAATGGGTTACTACTGGCCGACTATGGAAAGGGAATCATTCACTTTTGTAAAGAAGTGCTCTAAATGTCAAATACATGGAAATCTCATCCATGCACCAGCACAGGAACTACAACTATTTATGCCAACCTGGCCATTCTCTCAATGGGGGTTAGATCTAGTTGGCAAGATTCATCCTTCATCATTGAATGGACACAAGTTCATCATCACAACAACAGAGTACTTTACCAAGTGGATTGAAGCAACAACTCTCACTAAGGTTACCGGAAAACAAATATCATCGTTCATACTCAACTATCTCATTTGTCGGTATGGCATTCCCAACTCCATTATAACATATAATGGACGACCATTCAAGAATCAGGATGTTGATAAACTTTGCAAATGATTCCATATACAACACAGATATTCAACACCTTATTATCCACAAGGGAATGGCCAAGCAGAGGCCTCAAACAAAAAAATACTGAGAATCTTGAAAAAGACTGTGAATGATGTAGGGAAAGATTGGCACGTTCAACTTAATCCTGTATTATGGGCCTATAGAACTAGCATTCGAACGCCAACATGAGCAACACCATTTGCTCTTGTCTATGGAGCAAAATCCATTTTACCACTAGAGGTTGAGATTTCATCACTAAGGGTATCTTTAAAAGGTCTCACAATGGATGATGAATACAAAGTTTCTTGACTACAAGAGCTGGAACTCCTTGATGAGAAGAGACAACGAGCAACTGATCATTTGAAAGCATATCAACAGATGATGTCTCACAACTATAATCACAGAGTCGAGCCACACACTTTTTAGGTTGGTGATCTTGTTCTAAAGGAGAATGCACACAATCAACAAGACAAAGAGAAGAAAGGTAAGTTTGAACCAAATTGGCTGGGTCCTTACGTGGTCATCGTCATATACGGTTCAGGAGCATACAAGCTATCAATGCCAGAAGGGGATCTGTTTGACGAACCTATCAACAACGTGCACCTAAAAAATTATTATGTCTAAAGTAGTCATCATCATCTGAAAAAGTCCTGAAAAAACCACAAAAACAGTAGAAAAAGTCCTGAAGAAACACAAAACAACAAAAAAAGTCCTAAAAAAATCTATAAAAATTAGAAAATATCCTAAAAAAAAAAAATCAGAAAAAATCGTCATAGGGTGAAAACCTAGTAACAGGTAGTCTATTGACAGGGAAAATACAAAAAACAAAAAAATCAAAAAGAAATCAGAAAAATGCAATAACAACAAATAGTGAAAATCTGGCAAAACAGGTCCTATTTGTAGCTCTCCATCTATTAGTTCATTTTTTGCACTTAACTTCTTATCCTTCATTTTCATGCATCTTTCCATCATCTTAGCATCATACAGCACAATACTATCATTATTTTCCTAAAGCGATAATGTCTTACCATGGCTTGATCATTGTACATATCTATTTCGGCAAGTTGTGTCAATACTGGGGGCAAACGTTGACATCCTGGGGACACTCAACTTTCAGAGTTTATTGAAACAGCTAGAAAATGATATAGAATGCACTTAGGAAAACAACAATCAAATCCTATGAACAACTATCCAATCATTGATCCATAGCATAATAATTTTTAGCTAAGTACCATATCATGACTCATATCTGGATGATCTAAAATCTGAATAGTGTTTGGAATAGCAGTATTATGTTTTGAACAATGGTTGTTTGATTTTTTGATATCATCCATCTGGAGCACACTCAATGATGTACTGCACTAGAGTGACGAGGAAAAAGGATGATTTTTCTTTGTCTGCTGTCTGGAGGTTAACTATCGATTTGGTGCAAATATGTCGCGAGACATGATTTCAAAAACGTATCATTGATGACAATTCCACATTTGCATTAGAAAGTGGTTAATATTTGTCTGTTTATGCAAGCAATGCTCAGGTCATCTCAGTTCAATTATACCTCGATGCTTGTGTTCACCTGCTATATCAAAAATCATGAAAGTTGTACTCAGGTCATCATTGGTGCTAATTTCCCCTCTTATGCTTATACATACTTCCAACATTTTAAAACGCTCTATGATGATTCAAGAAAGCTAGCGAAAGGCTCCACAAATAGTTGGTTTCATTTATTTGCATTTCATTTAGATTAATGTCTATATCTGCATACTAGATTTGCATTAGAGTTTTTGAAAGGCTGAACAAAAACATCAACGGTTGTCATGTCTCTTTGGACTATTTTTGGAGGACATTCAGACATTTGTTTCCTCATCATCTTTCATCCTCATTTCATTAATCATTATCATTTCATCTAGGTCCTGTACATATTCCTCTAGTTCATCCTTTATCATTCATTTTTATATCATTTAGTTATCCATCATTATGCATTATCATTTTATTTGGCATTTTTCATATCACATAGTTTCATTGCATGTCATTTAGATCCTTTCATTTATCATTCATTTCCCCATTTCACATCATTTCTATTTTCTTCTTACTTATTATATTCATATCATTAACTTTTTATCATTTCACTTCATTTTGACATTTAGTTTCATTACATTATCATTTCATTGCATTACATTTCTTTACACTATCATTTCCTTTCATTATCATTTCCTCATTAGTTTTGCATTACATTTCATTACATTATCATTACATTTCATTACCCTATCATTTCATTGCATTACATTTCATTACACTATCATTTCCTTTCATTATCATTTCCTCATCAATTTTGCATTACCTTTCATTACATTATCATTTCATTGCATTACATTTCATTACACTATCATTTCCTTGCATTGCATTTCATTACATTAACATCTCATTACATCTCGCTACATTATCATTTTACCATTTTGTGTTATTATATCATTTCATTTCATTTTTTCATTCCATTATCATTATCATTATCATTTTTATCATATCCTTATCATTTATCATTTACCATTTCATAACATTTCATTATCCTTTTTTATCATCATTCCATATCATTATTATCACCATGTCATTACATTTCATTGCAATCGTACATTTCATCTCATTATTGCACTCATCTATCATTTTCATATCATTTATTTATCCTACCATGCATTTATCATTTTCATATCATTTTCCATAACCAAATCCACATAAACATAAAACATCCATTTTATATCACATCATCATTATTTATTACATTAGAAAAATCCAAAAACACAAATTTCATACATACATTACATTACAAACATTTCAAATATCCCATTGCATATTTTCATTAATCACAACAAAGTTCATCCACTTGCATGACATCATTAGTACGCATTGTAAAATCATCATCATAAGCATATCATGAATTATCATCATGAGCATATCATAACTCATCTTGCATATCATGATCAGTCATCAAATCATTTACATACATATCAAAATCCATCTCACATCATGCAGAAATAAATGCACATCCATATCATCATCACATCAAGGCAACACATCATCAAAACTCATCGCCGTTGCATATCATCGCTCATCAAAAATAAATACAAATGTCCAAATGTCCAATGAAACTCAACAGTATAGAGAGATACATGAGATATGATAAAAAACAATACAAAATCAGATACATCACTAATCTTGCATCCATGGCTCAAGGCTAGCTGGTGGACCCCCCTGATGGAGCTGGTCTCGAGGATGATGGCCTGCCACTCATTCCTACATCGGGATCCCGACGAGGCCCTGTAACCCCTTTGCTCTGTGTAGCTGTCCGTGATCTACTCCTGGTTCTACTGTGGGACCGTGGGAAGGGCTCTCTGCACTTAGGAGGACACAACTCCTCATATTGCACTCGGTAGTACTTAGCCTCTCTAGCCATCTCAAGCCCTCTGCAATGGCCTCTCACAATGACACACTCTCCATAGTGCCCATGAGCCTCTGGGAAACACCCTTTGCCTCTGCTGCCCTCCGTCTGAATGAATCCATTTCTAAAATCAATTGGGCTACCTATGGGTCTAGGGCAGGAGGAGGTACCTGTACCTGTACCTATGCCTGTGCCTATGCATGTGTCTGTGATTGTGATAACTATGTCTGTAGCTGTGCTACCAGGCCCTGAGCCTGAGCCAACTGGCTCTGCAATTGCGCTTGTTGTCCCTGCAGTGTCTATACCTGGGCTTGCAAAGTATCTATCTATCCCTACTGTGATGTGGAGGCAACCCTGATCACTATCCTATGTCCAATACTAGTCCTAGGCCTTTGCATGATCTAAACACTACCCAAAAAGTCTAGCCTCGATCTCACTGGCCTTTTCTCCCCACCTCTGCCCTCTCCACCATCATCCCCATCACTATCATCTGAGCTCCCCTCCTCTCCACTCTCCTCCTCTCCTTCGACAGTTGTCTACTCACCACCTGCCACATCCTCCTGTCTCCCACCTCTTGGCTAAGGTACCGCCAAAATGGGTACTGGCTCGTTTGGATATGTAAACCGAGGAAATGGGTGTGTATGATAATAAATTGAATAATCCTCTGACATACCAGCATCAACGATATCTGGTCTAGGATCCCATACCTCAGGATGTAATGCCATATACTCCATATAAGTGACCTGGTAAGTAATGCAAGGACCCCATCCAGGCTCATCCTTGCACCATCCATAGTGCACAACACCCTATGGCATACCATGTGTCAAACCAAACTGTCTCTATACTCGTAGGGCCAAAAATCTCTCTATGATGAATGGTTTGCAGCCTATCAAAAATCGAGGTATCCCTAAAAATGACATCTCTAGGTGATCTGTATCCCAAACATCACAATCAGTATACGACCTCCATATCACTGTATCCATGTCATCTAGTGTCCATCTCCAATACTCCACCTTGCCCAGCTTGGGCTAGACAAGTGCAAACGAATAAGCATATGCATATGGCCTACTTGGTGGCCTGGCCCTTAGACATAGTGGTCTAGTAACAACAATATGCTCCCAAGCCCAGATCTGGAGTAGAGTAACCTCGCAAGACAAACTCGATGATCCTCTGTAAACAACTTGGTGTAAGTCATGATATAGGTGGGCTAGCATGCAACTCCCCCAGGAATATCTTCGTGGCTGACCCAACATCTGCTTGATAATCCTCCCCCATCCAACTGACAGCCCCTTTGACTGGCGATCCGGACAAAGGAAGCCTCCAATGAAAACACCTAACACTACAAGTAAGGCCGAATAACCTCTGAAGTCTGCACACAAAACCCAGTATCCTACTATATGTGTGTTTCCATACACTCTCCTCAATGCATCTATGCCACCCAACTCCTTGTGATCATAGAACACAAGGGAACCTACCACTGGGATCCCCAAAATCCTATACACATCCTCTGGGGTCACCGTCAACTCACCAGTTGGCAAATGAAATGTCTTATGCTCAGAGTGCCACCTCTCTGCTAATGCGGTCAATAGTCCCCTGTTGAACCGAATAGGAGGCATCGCCAACAAAGATCCCAACCCACAACAACCTATAAACTGCACATTGACGGGAGTGAAATCCCGAATCCTATCCCAACCCGTCGGGAAGCACTCTCTAATCTGGAGGTTTTTGAAAACCTCCTATTTTTGGTCATCACAAGGACAATCAATCAGACTCATATCAGACTCACATCAACACAATCTATCTACCTCAATCAGATTCATATCAAAGGACCCATATCAATCAAATGACACATATTAGACTTAGATCAAAAGGAAATCATATCAGGCCTTCAAAATCTATCTATCTGCATATCAAATCAATCTATTCTATCATCATTTACTATTTGTTTTCTATCATAGGAAGCAAATTTATCAACAATCAAAAACATCATCATCCTATTTGTACTTCAATCATGAATGCAAATATATTCTCGTATCACATCAATCTACTATTTTTTTTCTATCGCAGAAAGAGAATTTATCAGCAGTCCTATCAATCAATCTACTATTTTTTTTCTACGACAGAAAGAAAATTTATCAGAATTCATATCAATCATCTACTCTTTGTTTTTCATTCTTTTGGAAACAAAGTTATCAGCTATCTACTCTTTGTTTTCTATTTTTGGGAAGCAACGTTATCAATTTATCAAATATGATGACATGACAATTTTACTATCTATTGACCAAGGAAGCAATAATTCATCATCATTTTCATCAAATCATCATTCTGTCTAAATTTCCTAAATGCGCTACTCTATGGCCTAAAAGTGCTAAAACCCTAAAAGCGCTACAGTTTCCCTCATATGTGCTACAACTCCATATGCACGGTTCTGTGCCTTGAATGTGCTACATCATTTCCTAAAAGAGCTATTCCCCCAAAAGCACTACTTCATTTCTCAAATGCGCTATTTCACCCCTGGATGCGCTAAAACCCCGTAAGTGCTAATTTTCTACCTAAATGTGCTAATGTAGCCAATTCAACCCTAGCCTCCTATAAGCGTTACTTTATTTATCGAATGTGCTACACTGCTAAAATCCTATAAGCGCTATTTAATCTCCTATAAGCACTACAAAAATATTTGAATGCGCTAAACTATTTTCTAAAAGTGCTAAAACAAAAAGTTTAAACCTAAAACCGCACTATAATGCATCAAAACTTGACTAAAAACATAAAATTTCAACATAAGAAGGTTTGAATTGACTCACCGGTGGTCCATACGCTATTGGTTGTTGATATTGGTGGGACCGCTCGAATCTATGTCAGTGATAAGGGATCTTCATCGCGCCACCTCGCTATCAGAGCACAAGGTTTCTCAAAAGTCAAAAAGTGCAAATGACTTTTCTTTTTACCCTTTTACCTTTTAAGGGTCAAACCAAGTGGGTTTTTGGTGGCATTTTTTTTAACTGGGGCATTTTCTTTTCATCATTTATCAGGAGCTAAATCATTGCATCCCTTTCATCATCCGACTTTTATCATCACCATTTTTTTCTCATCATTAGTGATTTATCTCCCAAGGGGGCATCATCAATATCAAAAACATATCAGAGTCAGATCAAGGGCATATCAGTTAAATTTTTCAATCAGGGGCAAAATCAAACACAACAAATTTCGAAAGCAAGAATATTTTCTTTGAAGCAATGCATTTCACACATCACTTCAAAGAGGGGCAAAATGTATATGCATAAAATTGGTCATGTTTGATTAATCTTGGCATTTAATTAAATATTTATTATTTAATTAATTTCTCTAAAGTCCTCTACATATGATTAAATTTAATTAATTTAATTATATTGTTCATTCAATTTATTCTTCTGTCATGATTAAATAAATCAATTTTATTTAATTATTTCACATTCATATGTCTACTTGATTAATTAAATAAATACACTTTATTTATTTTAATTAATTATCACTTTTTGAATTTAATTAAGTCCTTTTGATTTAATTGAATTTAAATATTTCTTTTCAAACTCTTCTTCTAATTAATTAAATATTTTATTTAATTAATTCCATTTACATGTCATTTCTTAAAAAGTTTAATTAAATATCTTTATTCAATTAAATATCTTCCATATCTTTTCAAAATCATAATTAAATATTTTATTTAATTATAAAATCCTCCATTATTCTTCAAATCTGGGGTAAATATTCTATTTTAAGAAAAATCTCCGTGTCACCAATAAATAAATAATTGAATTTTATAATTCATTATTTATCTTGTTCAAAATCTTTCCAAAATCTCATAAAAAGATGATTTTTACAATTCATCTTTATCATCTCATCTTATCTCTTTTTCGAAAAAGGAAACAAAGCTTGTTTTTTGTTTTCTTCTATTTTTCTCTCTAGTCTTATCCATCTTCAACCATTCGATCTGCCAGGAATTTTCACAGTCGTTGATCACATCAGCCAATTAGAATCTTTCGAAAACTCTATAAATATCACTGCCAATCCAAGCATTTAGGCTAATTAGAGATTACTTGCATTTTAGCATTATAGAATTTTAACATCTTAGCATTATCGTTATCAGCTTTAGTATTCATAGCATTATCTTAATCTTTGATTTTATCAATCACATCTTAGCATAGTATTGCATGCATTCATATTTAATCTCATTCTCTAGGAAGACCGTTTGTTGAGCCTAGCCCAAGATCTGAGAGCCAACTAGAATCTACAAAAACACTGGAGATAGAGGATGATAGGACGACATCAAAGACAAAAGAAAGAGTTTGCATTTATTTTCATTTAAATTTTGTTTTTAATATAATGTTCTATCGGTGTGTTTGATTTATTTGTTTTAATCTACATTTATCACACTCTAAAATCGACCACACAATGTTGAACACAAGGTCAACCAAACTAGTGTAAAACACATAAAACAATTCAACACACACAACGTTAGCATGATCCAATATTTCTAGATAAAAAAATTAACTTGAACACAACCTTAACAAATTATTCCGAGAACCACAAGTCATAATAATCGAACAAGAATAAATTTGAAGCAACAACATTTCTCCCAGACCTCGGCCAAATACACAGAAAAGCATAGTTCACAATTGGTGAACATAACTCACACTGTAAAATGATCGAGAAACCCAAAATTTGGATATCACAACTTTCAACAACCATGATTAACATATCTGAACCACACGAACATAGGAGAAAATCTCATAGAAAAACCCAGAGAAAACACTAGATACCTGTAACTTTTCTTCAATACAATTTTCTCAATATCCTCGACATATACAACCAATAGCCATCATCAATGACATTAATGACAACTAGTTGGAAACTAGTTAACTAGTTGACATAAATGACAACACATTTATACTTGCAACAATCTCCCCCTTTGTCATTTATGGAAACACATGATGTGAAAAACCATCAAAGACAACACAATAGCTCTAAACACATTTTCCCATGATATTTCTTTTTTTTTCCCTTAGTAGATGAAATTTTTGACATGATACTTTCTCCCCCTTTGACATCAATGGCAAAGGAAAAATATGTTTTACATTGATTTCCCCTTTGACATTAAAAATACTCTTTCAATGAAAAACTATGACACTACCTATTCCCCCTGAGAGGTAGCCACCAAACATCACTCTAGAAGAAAGATAGATCCATAGACCCACCAGACTGATGCATCTCCATATGCATCTAGTTCAAGAAAGGAGGGGAAATAACCCCTAACTTCTCTTGGAGATAATCAAAAGTATTTGTAGGAAAATCCTTTGTAAATATGTCAGCAACTTGATCCTTCATAGGTACATACTCAAGCTTTACTTCATTTTCCACAACCTTTTCTCTCAATAAGTGATACCTAATAGATATATGCTTTGTCCTTGAGTGCATCACTGGATTCTTTGAAATGTTAATTGCACTTGTATTATTGCAGAAGATAAAAATAGGATCATCATACATTACTCTAATATCTTTCAATGTTTGTCTCATCCAAAAAACTTGTGTAAAACAAGATGTCATAGCAATATACATAGCCTCTATAGTGGATAAGGAAACTAAATCTTGCTTTTTACTCAACCAAGAAAGAATGCACCACCATTTGTAATTTTTCTGTCATCAACATAGCCAACCCAATCTGCATATGTATAAGCACTTAGTGTAAAATTAGTATCCCTAGGATACCATAAGCCATAATCCAGAGTTCCATTCAAATATCTGAATATCCTCTTAATAGCAACAACATGTGTTTCTCTAGAATCTTCTTGAAATCTAGCCACAAGACAAACAAAATGCATAATATCTGGTCTAGTAGCAGTTAAATACAACAACCCACCAATCATAGATCTTTATTTTCTCTGATTAGCCTTCGGTGAATCATCATCTTTTACTCAATTTACAACCAGTCACCATAGGAGTGCATAGCAGTATGGAACCATCCATCCCAAATTTATTCAACATATCTCTTACATACTTTGACTGTGAAATAAAAATAACTTTCTTTGTTTGATTAATTTGTAGCCCAAGAAAGAAATTCATCTCACCAAACATAGACATCTCATATTATTTTTGTATCTCTTCAGCATACATCTTGCACATAGCTTCATTTCCTCCAAAGATAATGTCATCAACATATACAACCACTATCAAGATCTTATCATTTTCAATTTTAAAATACATATTACTATCTGTCATAACTTTGTTGAAACCTTGATGAATCAAATATTTATCTAATCTTGCATACTAGGCTCTAGGAACTTGCTTCAATCCATATAAATCCTTCTTCAATCTGCAAACCATATCCGGTTGATCTAACATTTGAAATCCTTCTGGTTGTTCCATGCAGACTTCTTCTTCCAGTTCACCATTCAAGAATGCAGACTTAACATGCATCTAATAAACTTTAAAATATTTATGAGCAACCAATGCTAAAAACATTTTGATAGCTTTCATTCTAGCTATTGGGGCAAAGGTTTCCTAAAAATCTATACCTTCTACTTGTGATTAACCTTTACAAACAAGTCTTGATTTATTTCTAACCACTTCTCCATTCTCATTCAACTTGTTTTTGAACACCCATTTTGATCCAATTATGTTTTTATCTATTGGTCTAGGGACCAGTTCCCAAGTTTGATTCTTCTCAATCTGCATAAGTTGTTTCATGGCTTTCATCCAATGCTCATCATTACATGCTTCACTTACTGTCTTTAGTTCAACTTCATAAAGTAAGCACATATTTATTTCATTATCAACAACTTTGCTTCTTGTTAATACTGCTTTCCTTTTGTCTCCAATGATTTGAATTTTTGAATGATTTTTTTGCACATATTTAGGTGTCTTTGGGGACACCACTAGAGCTTATCCTTCTTCATTCTATTTCCCTATTCTTCCACAACTTCTTCTATTCTTATGCAATTAGGTTCATTAGATACATAGCCATCAACTTCGATTGAATTGTTCAATGCTTCATCAACCTTGAAATTTGTGCTCTCTACAGTCTTTCTCAGTCTTTTGTTGAAACATTTATAAGCTTTACTTCTAGTAGAGTATCCAAGGAAGATATATTCATCACATCTAGCATCAAAATTTCCTAGATTTTCTTTATCTCGTATGATATAACATTTGCTTCCAAATACCTTGAAATACTTGACTGTAGGAATTCTTCCATACCATAGCTCAAAGGGGGTCTTAGTATTGTTAGCTTTTGCTTGAAGTTGATTGAAAACATAAACATTAGAATGAATAGCTTCTCTCCATTAAAATTTCGGTAGACCTGCCTCTGTAATAATTAATCTAGCAACTTCTTGAGTTGTTCTGTCCTTTCTTTCCACAACTCCATTCTGCTAAGGAGTTCCAGGAGTAGATAACTATCTCTTTATTCCATGAACTTCACAAAATATATTAAACTCACTGGAGGTGAATTCACCACCTCTATTAGACCTCAAGCATTTTATTCTCAAATTTTCTTCATTCTCTACCATTGCCTTAAATGCCTTGAATCTATCTAATGCATCGAATTTTTCTCTAAGAAAAGTAACCCATGTATATCTAGAATAATCATCAATCATAAGCATAAAGTACCTATCACCTTGTAGACTTCTCACTCTTGTAGGACCAAAAAGATATGTATGAATCAAATCTAGCAGTCTGGTAGTAGATTGTTCCTTTGTCTTAAAGCAGTTTGTATCTTTTTTTCCAAACTGACAATTCTTGCAAACAACATTAATAGGCTTTGTAATTCTAATAGGCTTTGTAATTCTTGGAAAATCTCTCACAACATGCACAACAATGATCCTAACCATATGATCAAAATTCATGTGACACATTCTCCGATGTCATAACCAACTATCATTAATCTGTGTCATAAAGCAATGACCATCAATACCCTTAAGTTCATAAATATTTCCTTTAGACTTCTTACCAACAATAATCATTTTTCTAGATCCTTTCCTAATTTCACATCTCTCATCCTTAAATACAAGATTATATCCCTTACTACACATTTTTCTAACACTCAAAAGATTATGCCTTAAGCCCTTAACATAGTAGACATCATCAATATTATGCTTCCCATCAAAACTTACTAAACCTATTCCAAAAATATTAGCACCTGTATCATCTCCAAACTTAACTAAGCCTCTATCATAATTTTCAAGTTTAACAAACTTACTCTTATCACCAGTCATATGATGTGAATAGCCACTGTCAATAACCCAATAGTTTTTTTTTAGCATGTAGGGAAGAGATCACAGTATCTTCATCTTTCTCCAAAGGAATTTCCTTCACCTGTCTTTCAATATTAGTAGAAGTAGATTCATCTTTTATAGCAAAGAACAAGCATTCATCATCATCAAAATCTCCATAATCATACTCTTCATCAGAAATACCAACATCTTCATTCACATAATATGCTCTATTGATCTTCTTACCTACCACAACTAAATCATTTAAAAGGTAACTTACCTTCATACTTATCAGAGCCCTTTTTCATCCTTCTCACAAAGTTAGCTTCTGCATCATCAAGATTTTCTTCATTTGGATCTTCAACTCTTGTAGCCTTAAAATTAGTTTGTGTCCTCGATCCATTTCTTAAGCTAGGCTTTCTCATTTCATAAGATGTTAGAGTACCCAAAAAATTATCTTTAGTATATGTATTATAATCTATGTATTCCTCAATAGTAGATACCATTTCATTATACACATCAGGGAGAGTTTTGAGAATCTTCTTCACAATCCTAAATTTATCCACTGTAGCACCAAGTCCTTGCATTCCACCTACCAGCTCATCCACTCCCCATACATAGGTTTTAATGTTTTCATCTTCAGACATATGTAGGAGCTCAAATTGTGCCTCTAAGTTCCACAACATAGATTTTTTAACCCTTTCATATCCATCATGCATCTTTGCTAATTCATCCTATACCTCTTTAGTAGTCTTTAGATTTGAAACTTTAAGTAACTCTGAATGTGAAAGACTATTCTTCAGAATAATCTTCACCTTGTTGTTTGCTTCATGTGCCTTTATCTCATCAGCTATACTCAGACCATTTGCAAGAGGAGTGTAAGCAATCTTGTAAGCATTCTCAACATCATATCCACAATACTCCACATATCCTTCAATATTTATCTTCCATAAGGCATAGTTAGTCCCATTGAACCTAGGACACTCAATAGTGATCTTGCTCATCATTCTAGACCTTTCTTAAGTGATTAAGCTCTTCTGCAAGGAACCAAGCTCTGATACCAATTTTTGAACAAGACAACTGAGAGGGGGGTGAATCAGTTGTAACAAATTTTAACCTTTAAGCACTTCCACCAAAGATTAGATCAATTATCATTTATAAATCCTTTATTCTACTAATGTAATTAATCATTAAGTGCAAAATTAGAAACTGAAAACATCACACACACAATAACACCAAATTTACATGAAAAACCCAATAAGGTAAAAAACATAGTGAGGATTAGATCACAATATAGAGAATATCAAAATTGAATACAAAGGATCACTATCAGAGAAGGACCACTGCTAGAGAAGGCTCACTGCCAAAACACGACTCATTGTTTTGACTAGGACTCACTATCCAACAAGGGTTATCCACCCAGAGGGATCATTACCACATAATTACAAAGAATATAGAAGAGATTTGTTACACAAAGAGAACAATCTCAATGCAAGGAATATTCCTGCCATAATACTCTCACACACTTGTAGACATGCTTGAATGATAGAGTACACCTTCAACTCACTACTAAAGACTCATAGTTAGATTTCGCACTAATCTGCTTAAACTCACATCACATACACACTGTTTCACTTTTATCTTGCATCTATCTTGCTTGCATCCCTTTTCTCTCTTTCACCAACATCTAATCCTATATTTATACGATCTTCAACTTTGAAACTCAACCAAAGTCAGTCACACACCTTTTGCATTTACAAATTAAAATTAGGTCGGCGCCAAACCATTCTACATTGGAATTAGAATGAGGGTGACCCAAAAACACATCTAATGAGTAGTCCCAACATGCCTCAACATGCTTCCATAAAATTTGTAAGTAGTATTAAACACAAGTTCAACCAAACCAATGTAAAATACATAAATCAATTCAGCACACACAACCTTAGCACAATCCAATCTTTCTAGATAACAAAATTAACTTGAACATAACCTTAACAACTTATCCTAAGAACCGCAAGTCATAAGACTCGAACAAGAAGAAATCTAGAGCAACGACATTTCTCTTGAACCTTAGTCAGATACATAGAAAAGCATAGTTCACAATTGTTGAACATAACTCGCACTGTACAATGATCCAAAAACCCAAAATATGGATATAGAAAATTTTAACAACCATGATTAACATATTTAAACCACACGTACATAGGAGAAAATATTGAAGAAAACAATCAATACCTGCAACCTTTCTTCATTATAATTTTCTCAATATCCTCGACATATATAGCCAATAGCTATCATCAATGACATCAATGACAACAACAACCAATTGGAAATGAGTTAACTAGTTGAAACCAATGAAAACAACTTTATACTTGCAATAGTCTCCACATCCTTATTTTCAACATTACTAGATGTATCTTCATCCTTATTTTCCTCAATAGTAGATGTACTCTTAGTCCCTTGCTCATCATCTGCAAGTTTTTTAGTATTATCCAGAGACAGACTCCTCTCTAGGTTTCCTTGTGCATCCTCTGCATTATTTTTTGATTCTGAAGGAGATGTGTTGTGTCTTGTGGTGGTATCCTCCTTCTATGTCTCTATGACATTTAATTCTATAATGGTTTTTTCTTCTACTAGAGGAGCATTATCAGTAGCATATTTTTCTATAGTGTCATCTTCACTGGTAACCTTCTCTACATCAACATTTTCTACCACTTTTAAAAGACCGTCATCAACATTCTTTTGCACATCTTCTTCTTTAGCAGCATGCTCCTGTTGAGAAACATCATGTTGTGCTTCCTTTGCAATATTGACATCTAGAGCCTACATGCCATCATGCATTTATTTTGTGTTATCTGAAGTCATCCCTAATCTTTGTGCCAAGTCAACAAATTTTTCAATTGTTTCATTTTGAAGCCTTTCTAGATCATTTTGATCTTTTCTCATAAGGGTAGTTACACTTTTCTTTGTTTGGAAATCCTTATTATACACTTGAGCCAATTTTCCTTTATTTTCATCTAAAAGAGGTGCACTAATCTTCTCTAAATAAAAAGACCTCAATTTTTCTTCTTCATCAATTGCCTCTTGTCTTCTTGCAAGTAATACATCTCTTAATCCTTCTGGCAATTTATTTTCAATGTTCTTCATATTAACTTTCAAATAAATGATATAATTTACAATGGATTCTTTAATGGTAGCCTTATCTACCTCATCCGTGGTAGTATACAGAGCAGTGTTTTCTCTGAACATCTCATGCTCAACAATCCCATTGAACAATGCATCAAGTTTCATAGGGCTATGTGTCCTTATCAGAGTCTTTTTCTTCTTCTTCTTCTTCTTCTTCTTCTTGTCCTTCAACATCTTTTTCTCCTTATCGAACTCTATTTTCTTTTGTCTCATGTGGATCATAAAGGCTTGTTTTTCCTTTTCTACCTCTTCCTAATCATCTCTATCCAAAATATCAATTTTTTTCCTCTTTGTACTTGCTTCACCTTGTGAAGCTTTTGCTTTCCTTTTCTAGACCAATTATGGTCCTTCTTCTTCTTCTTCTTCCACATTCACACCCATGTACACTTCTCTTCATTCTTTGGTTTTGACTCTTCTTCTCATAGGACCTATTTGTTGCTTTACCGATGTGGCCTTTTCTTTTACAGGAATCTTCTTCTACTTTCCTGGAGGTGACTTATCCTTTGTCGAAGCAATTACAAACCTTCCTTTTCTCTCTTATAGATGGCTTAGTCCCAAAGGACTTTGAGGCAATCAAAGGAGTGGTAGCTGCTCTACCAAATCTCCTAACACTTGATGATCCTTTCAGAGAATCAACTAGGCCTTTTTCTTTTTTTGTCTTCTTTCTTTAGACCAAACATCTCTACAACTTGTGCAACCATTATCTCCATAGTCTTGTTTAATTTTTCTGTCTTTGGTCCATGTGTACTTTCATGGGATTTTCTTCATAAGTTACATACCTCTCTTCTGAAGTGTCCTTATTTTGGATTAGCATATAATCTACTAAAGGAATTATCTCCTCTTCTTTGATCTCATATCCCATTTCTAGGATCCAAACTATCCTAGGCTCAATAGCTTGTATGATGCACTCATCTTTGGAAACCATGAAAATGATGTCATTCTTGTATTTCCCAACCATATTTTAGGTAATTCTTTCCCTTTCCTACATTTTCTTTTGGAAAACTATGAAGAATCCCAAAAGAGCTTCATTTTGTGCCTTGAAATCACTTATCCTTCTTAGATAATCTCTAATTTGGTGTGCTATCGGTTTTTCCTTCAACCAATCAATATTTTTTGTACCGAGTACCTCCATCAAGAAGTAAAATAATAGACATATGATTAATCTTCCATACTTAAAAATAATATCTTGAATCCTTTGTTTTCTGTAAATTCTCCATTAGTTGTGCTCTCAGTAGCTTGCACAAATATAAATCAACACCATTCACTACCATCTCATATGTTGTGTTTATTGTGGTGACTGAAACAAAATTCTCTCTATTAGAGAAATAGATCTTGTATCTAATCATCATTGAAGAATATTTAACCATTGGATTTTTTATGTTTTTGATGGTCAAGGATCTCTTTTCATACATCACACTAGTTAACTCCATGAAAACCTCATTCTTTTCTAACTTAAGCACCAGAATAGGTTCGGTTGAACATAAACCCATAACAACCCTAATCAATTCCTTGGTAATCATGCCAAGCATATCTATCCACATAAATTTATCATGAATTAATATTAGGGAATATCTCATATGATAATATTCAAGGAAAAAGTTAGGAAAACCTTTCCAAACATTGAGTTTCTTCATTATCAGGTTCTGGTATTCAAGTTTTAGTGAAAAATCATCGTTGATGAGTTCTTTCACCCATACATCACCTAACTTTGAGTGTTCATACTCTTCCAACTTCTCATGAATATAAGTTCTTACATCCTTAGTATGCAAGACACCATATGGAATATGTGAAAACACACCAAGCAGGTCATCTTCCATATATTTGTCAGGATGTATTTTAAACTTTGGTCAAGGTTATTTTGATACCTTATCCACTTGTAGATTAGCCATTTCAAATACTTCAAAGCACTTATAAAAAACTAGGGAAAATGGAAACTAAATACCTTTTAAAAATGTAATTTGGCTAGGGTTTCACTTGCATCAAATATCAATCACTTCGATCACTCCACTTTTATTCTTAACTACTCTTCTCTCCTTGAATATTCATTTGCAAATGATTTTTGATCAAGTGAAATCCCTTGTACTCACTTTAGAAATTGACCAAATTTTGCATTGAATACACATTAAAAAGTTGGTAAAAGCCCTAACTGTGTGCATAGTCAACTTTAAATGATCCAAAAATTTCCATATCATGATATTTTTCACCAATTCTTTCTCCAATAGGTCAAGAATATTGACACACACCTCATATCTACGTGTTGAAGAATCAAAACCATTTCTCTAGTAGGGGATAAAAAATATTCTATTAATGCTCCCCCCAAGCCAAAGCTTTCTTCTTAGTTTTAAGAGGAAACATGTGCATCAAATGATGGTATAGACTCACGATTAGTCTCATTGTCTCCCTTCTTTTCCAAATTTTTTCCATCTCTTTCTTCATCTCTATTAGATCATCCTTTTTCATAGAATCATTCTTCTTTACTGGATTATTCTTCACATTCTTGCTTCTGCAAAACTTAGAGGTATGTCCAGGTCTAGATTGTAATTGTAACATATGACATTCTTTTGAATGGGCTTACTTCCGTTCATTCTAGATCTACATTTATTAGCTTTGTGCCCAAATCCATTACATGTATAATATTAGCCACTAAAATATTGAACCATCATACCATTTTTATAGCCATTCATCATTTTTTTTCTACATTCATTAGTCTTATGACCAAACCTCTTACATGTAAAGCACTGACTGGGAAACGATTGAACATTCTGATTCATTATGCTTCTATAATCCATAGCCTTATGTCCAAATTTATTGCAAGAATAATAGAAACCATTAAAAGATGGGTATCTTTGTGAATTTGGTTGTTTGACTGGTGGTCTTTTGAAATATCTCTTTTTATTTCAATCCTATTTTCCATTCCTCTTCTTTTCTTCAGTATTCTTTTTAGGATGATTCAGAGTTTGATCTCTCTTTGAACTTTCTCCTATTTCAAACCCTAATCCGACTTTGTCTTTAGATCCTTTCTGGTTTGCAATCATTTCATCAAGCTTTGTAGAACTCATCTTGAATTTTTCTTCATGACTCTTTTCTTTCTCAAGATTACAAATTCTTCAAGTTTTGAACATTCCTCAGATTTTATTTTCATCTTAGAGTTCAAACATTCTTCAACTTGCACTTTCAAATTGGAAATTGTCTCATTTTCTTGCTTCGACTTCTCACAAACCTCCTAATGTCTTTCTTTGAATTTGTTGATTTTCTCTCTCAATTTTCTTATACATTCATTGAATTCTTTGAAATTTTCCTCTAGGTCTTTGTTCTCATTTCTAGTTCTTTCTAGATCTTCAAGATCTATTCTAAGTTTTCCATTCATGTCAACGATGCACTCCTCTTCTATAAACCCAACATCAGCTATCTCTTCCGGAGGAGTAGGAAATTTTCTAATAGCCATGTGTTCAACCTCCAAGATCTTCCCAAAGCGGTTAAGCTCCTTCCAAGGAACCAAGATCTGATACCAATTGTTGAACACCCAAAATACTGAGAGGGGGGTGAATCAATATTCTCTTAAACCACTTAAACATTTAAACATTCATTCCACATAGCATACTCAATTTGTAGTAGGAATGGAAAGAATGAAAACAACCATCAACATCACGTAACACATGATTGATATATTTTTACATGGAAAACCTAAAATGGGAAAAACCACAGTGAGGATTAGCTCACAATATATTATCACCAGTTATAAGATATTATAGAAGTGCTCACTGCAGGTGGACTCACTGCCCACTGAAAGAAGAAAAGATAGAAGAGATTATGGCACACAACCAAGATTTGAACTATTATAGTTGCATCTAACATATGCATGAATTACAGTTCCATTGAAGCTCATATATAGACTTTACTCACTTTATACTGATCTGCACTAACACTTTGATTTTCTCTACATTTACCTTATACTTGCATAATTCACATTAAATGCACATTGTATCACATCTCTATCACCAAAAAACTAAAAAATATCTTACATATATATCCACTTCATCCAAAAACACCTACAACATCAATCAGGTCATCCTAATTAGATATATTATATAAAATATACCTTGTCAGCTCAAAATACACACATACATGCTTCACACCAAGATTCAAAACTTATAAAAAATAAAATAGGTTAGCATGTACCTATAATAACTCCCTCATAATGGATCAATACATATTCAAACTCTGTAATACTCAAAAAATTATTAGGTTGACACTAGTAATGACCTAACACAGAAATTCACCAACTGTACATCCAAAAAATGACATGCAGACCTCTAATCTTCATGCCACTTGGAATTTCAATTTTCTAACACCTATCAACATCTCCATAAATCCACAATTCCAGATACCAATCCATGGAGAAGTGTGAATCCTCCAAATCATACATATTATAATGGTAACACTATAACTGCCGGACCAAGAATTTTGTCATTCATATCTTCAACACCAAAGACTGAAACACTATGAAACTTTGAATATAAACTCCTCTAACATTCATGAAAATTATATTAAAATTGTAAAGAAATATTCTACATAACAGACAAGTGCGAACCAAAATACCAGATTTCTTGTACACAAGAACCTCTATTTTGACACTTATCCAATTTTCTCTTCATTTGTCTTCATTAGATCAAACCTTCTTGAAAATTTCCACTCAATAACCATCTTCAAACATGCTCAAACTATACAAACTATTTTGCATTGTGATCTTCATATTGGAATACAATGTTGACATCAACAACAACATTGAACTGCATACTGTACAACTTATACGTATACTCCATGCTCATGTTTCCAGTAAGCATATCAATTAAAAACTTCTTGTTCTTCCAACAATGGTTACTATGAATAATTGGTTTAAGAAATCCTTTGAAATTTTTTATTTTGGTGACTCAAGATCATGTAAAGGATAATGTAGTTCTTAGAATGCAAGGATTGAAATCATATGACACAATTATTGGTATGCTCACTTAGTCCTTAGTAAATATAAAATAGTAATTATAAGGCCCATATTAAATTTTAATTAATTTAATAATACCTAAATGTCAAATTATGAAATGTATCTATAAATCCGTAAGGTAATGACCAAAACCATTCAATAGCACAATCTCTTAAATTCCTTAGAAATAGCTTGGAAAAAATATAGATCCTCAAATAAAAAATTAACACATGGTGCACTAAAGCATCTTAAGTGTGTATTTGTGTAATATTTTTCACTATACATCCAAAAATGAGCTGCCTTAAAACTTAGATATATTATTAGATGTGTAATAATCTCAAATTCCAATGGTGTATACTTAGCATCCTTAAATTCATCATTGTATTATCCATTATGCATTTTGTCTACTCTTTTCTCAACTTATTCCATCTTTTGCATCATTTCAAATCTACAATAGAGGAAATAATAGTGCTAAGAGAAAGTTACTGGATATTAGGATTAATATACATGTATGATATGATTGCTACAAGAGGTGGAGGATTTAATGGTTTGGGAAATAGGAATATAGAAAGAAATATAATGAGGTATGTGTATAGGCATAAATGAAGAAATGGTCATGGTAAGGTTAACATAAGTTAGAGTAATAGATATAGTAGTTCTAGGGAGAGTAACTAAAAGAGGGAGAGGAAAAGTGTGTGAGATAGGGATAGACCTTAGATAAACATAAAGAAAAAGGTGAGAGAGAGAGGGAGAGAGAGAGGGAGAGAGAGGGAGATATAAAGAGCAAGATGGAAAAAATCATAAAGAATTAGTGAAAGAGATAGAAAGAGATATAAGGGGAGGTGGAAGGGATAGAGAGAGAAGGAGAGGGAGAGAAATATAGAGACAATGAATATATATATATATATTTAAGAGAGAAAAATAGTAAGAGTGATACATAGAGAGGGAGGAAGTGGGAGGTAAAGGGAGAACTACCAAGAAAGAGAGAGGGAGAGATGGATATAGAATGAGTGATATTGACATAGAGAGATGGATAGAGATGATGGAGATATAAATAGAGGGGGAAAGGGAGTTTCAAGTAAAGATATATACAGAGGTTAAGATAGAGAGTGGGAGAGATGTGGAGAGGGAGAGATAGAGAGACAAAGGGAAATAATAAATGATGTAACATGAGCATCCCACACTAGCCTAGTAAATGGTGCCTCAAATGTACCCCTATCATAAATTTATATCCTAAAATTTAGAATATTGTATCTCCTAGTAATACTCATTAATTAAAGTGAGAAATCTAAACAAATCCATGTCATTCTTAAGAAAATTCTAGTCATAAATTTTGTCAAGGATTGAAGGCCTTGTAGTATATCCACTCTTGAAATACAAACCAATTTTATATACTCTAACCTAATGGATATGTTAGCAATAAAATCAACCACTACATTCTTTTCTCTCTCCACCTAACCTATGGATAAAAGATTCAAACAACTTAATTCCATTGAAAGTATCATTCTTATATTTCTTTAACCTTTTATTTTTATAAGCATACTTCCTTCTAATATGGGAAATGGCCAATTCTAAGTATCGCAACACCTTGAGATCCATTACATTATTCTTTAAGGAAATATGTAAACCTAATAATAGAGCCTCACACTCTACCGTATTGTTTGTGTTGGTTTATTTTTGAGTAATTCTATCTAATTCCTAGAATTATCTAAAGGAGTAGCTGACTCTTGGGCTAACTTATTCTAGGGGCTGGCCAATGAATGGGAGAAAGGTTTGACAATGATTTCCTTTTAACTTTAGGCTTTGTAAAACCTAGGAGGGTCGTCCTATGCTATACCTAATGGAATTTTATTTAATTTATGCAAGATAGTGATTTAAATAGATATGATCTCTTCATGTGACCAAGAATTATAGATACACAAAATTTAATGGGCTAGATTCTTAGAGTTTTTATACATTCTAGACCTAAGAACATACAATAACTTATAACATTAAGGAATTTTTGATTTTTTAATTTTTTTATCATGGATATGCAATCAAAGAATATATATTCATATTGGTACCTTAATCCTAGGGTACAAAGTCAAATAAAATGTAGTTGATCCTAAATAATAGATTATAACCTAATTCTATGAAAGCTTACATATCAATGCCTTACATCAATATCTTCTATAATTTATAATCAATTCATCTTATTAATCCCTATATACATTTAAGACTATCAATATTTATAATGCAACAATTTAATCTATCCCTTGAATAGAAGCTATAAAAGAAATATTCATTTGGAATAAATCTGTAAAGAGAAATAGAAATGATCCTTGATCAATTTGTTTTCATAATTGAAATGAGGTATACAATTTAGGAGACAATTGACTGATAAATTTCCATAATATGTACATGTATTGAACTAACTGCTATACAAAGTTATCAATTACATTGACATTTCTTCTCTAGAAAACCTAAAATTAGACTGTACAGACCTACAACATAGACTCTCTACTTACAAAGCTTTGAGATTCCCTTAAAAATAGACTTGAATTTCATTATATAAATTCAAGGGAGAAACAAGCTTCAATCCATGGATAGATGCCACATTTTCATTTGACAATCTTGTCCTAGGATCAAATAAAAAGACACAACCAACTAGAAAAAGACAAAAAAGGTGCATTCCTAGTAGATAAAAAAGTTGGAGACAACTCAAGAAGATATTTTTGATACCCATGATGAAACAAAAGGGTGAGGATCATGCACTTGGTTAGTTGTACTTCTCCATCCATGCAACCAAAAACTCCTCTAATGGCCAAGGATGTGCCAAAATAGCTCTAATGTGGATTATATGATTTTTATATGCCCCTTCAGTCCACTTCTTTGTTTCTTTAACAAAATTTGCTAGGCCCATTTCCAATTTTAATAACTTATGTAAAGCAACATTTATTTCATAAATATTAAAAATACCATCCACCAAAATGGAGTTTAATATGGGAGGTAAAATGCTACTAAAATCATCTCTCCACACTATGTATTCCTTTACTTCACTTTCCTCATTCACAATATTAGGCATCAAGCTATATTTGAGGTCATCAAATTCTTGTAGAAAATTCTCCATAAATATTTATAAAATTTGATGTATAACCATATTATCTCCAATATCTTCTAAGGCCTTAGATATGATTTATAATTTTCTTGGAGCATGCACATCAAAATTAGCCATTAACACCATATTTTTAATTATATGAGTTTTAGGACTCCAGGTGTCAATAATATTGGGTAGCCTATTTTCAATGCAATATGGGTAATATGGGTTGTTTTGACCTTGTCATATCCATTCCATGTCTCCTCCAAAAGGCTCAAGATAAATGACAACTTGTGGCCAAAAATGGTGTCAATCATTTCAAAGAGTTTTTTCCTCTAATCCTTCTTTTCCTTCTATTTTGTTTCCTTCCTTTAATTTAGATCTTATTTTAGTTGTTTGACCTCAACACCTAGAGCTATCTTCTCTTAATACACCTTTCACCTACCTCTAATTGAGGAGGAGGTAATAATCCAAAAATAACATTTAGTTATTCATGTAGATTCAAGTTTTGGTCATTGACTTTGTCCAAATCTGCCTCCAACTTTCTTACCCTAGCCTCTATGAATAGAACTATATTCATAGTCATGGTAGCTTGCAAAGCACTTGTATTAGTCATTCTCATGCAAATTAAATTTCTAGTCAATTTATTTGTATCCTCAATGACCTTTTTCTTATTTGTTTCTAGAAAAATTGACCATATGGCCAAAGTTTCATGTCTTGGATTAAAACTTGAGCCAAAGTATAGGGAATCTACTTGTTCTTCTGATGCCAACATTGGGTTGTTTCCCTCTTTCCTTCTGATTGTATCAAATGTAATTACAGATGATATATCCCAACCTGTTAATAGTAAACAACCGCCCTTCCTAACCAGTTCCCTACCCTTTTTAGGCATCATATCTGCCATTTCTTTGTTCACCTTGTCCCAAAACTGAGTAATGACCTCATTTATTTTTTCCTTAGTCAAACTTTGATCATCCAGAGTTTGATGCAATTCCTTACCCTTTCACTTCAAAATGAAGTCTATTAATTCTCTTTTGGTGATGAATTTTTTATCTTTCATAATTTAGAGCATGCAAGTGCTCTTACATTATCCATCAATTGATCACATGTATCAAATTTGATCAACATGTTATCTTTGGATGTTCTTCAAGCCAAAACTCTTCTAGGAGGATGCATCATCTGAAGAAATTTTGAGTCCTCTAGGAACTCATTAGGGGTAATTAGATAATCAAAAAAAGATACAATAGGTGGAGCCACTTGTTGCAGAGGAGTAACATTTTCTAGTAGTTGTTGCTTGGCTGCATGAGATGAAGAGGGACCAAGATCTTCCCTTTGTGGAATCCTTAATGGAACATTTGCCAATAGACTAGATATATTATCCAACATTGTCATTAATCTCATTATTAAATCTTGGATATTTGTGTATGCTCCTTTATAGGAAGGATCCACTCCCTTCCTTCCTTCTTCAACCATTTGAATTTTAACCCATTTCTCCCCAATTTGTATGGATTTTGAAGTAAGGGGCAATTCTTGACCAAATCCTTAATAGGATCAAACTCATGAATTAATGTAGATAATTTATATCGTGTCTGGTATCATGAATGAAATGCTCAGGATCAAATTTTCTAACCATATCAAACTTCATCCTGTATGGTATCAACTTGTTAAGAATTAACTCCAACCCTTCTCTAGATGTGACCATGAAGTCCAAGAATATGGGGTTGGAAGGAAGAATTTCACATGTGTCTTATAATTTCTAAAATTATTTTTTTCAGCCTCATTCATTTTCCAAATTATTTCAAGATATGAAATTATATTAGGGGCAGATTTAGGAAAAATACGGGTAGCCACTAGAGAACCATAAACCCTAATGATAGTGGAGTCCAAATGAAAAATAAAATCTCCACATTTTTTGTCAAACCCTAACTCTGGTTGGAGCTAATTTGGCCTTAAAAATATCCTTATCTCCTTTGATAGACCCCAATCAATAGAAAACCCCAGATTCCCAAGGAAACTTCTAAAAAAATATTGCTCAAAGATGCAATAGTTAGCAGTCTCACAATTATTGTCCCAAATGTATACCCATTCTAGAATAGGGAGCATGACCCTATATTTCTTGAAGGATATGATATTCAACTTAGGGTCCCAAATATTTCTCCTATCATAAAGAAAAACATGACACAATAAGGAATACCACTTAAAGTGGACAATGTTAAAATCCTTGTTAAGGGAAATTAAAGCCTTGCGAAGCTCTTCTGCAACATACCCTACATAATCATATGGTATGTTTACACATCTACTCTAGATATCAAAAACTAAAACCATAAAATTCATTGATATTTGAGTTTTACAATCAATCCCCAAAACTTGACATACATCAATATAGGATTTCTGAAAGTAGTCTTCAAAAATATCATAGTTAAATGGTTCAAGGTCTCCCCCAGTAAACCTTTGAGTTTATTTTTTTATCCCTCTAGGCTTGAAATTTGGCAACCATTTTACTCTATAAATGCCTCTCAACTTTTTATATTCCCTTGTCAATGACCCTTGGTCAATGAGCAGTTGAGCATTCATATCCAAACCAAAAACCTCACATTTACATTCTTTATCCAAAGCCAATACGGTGACACCTTTTTTATTAGCAATACCCCTAGTATTTGGGTTGTATGCCCTATCCATGGCTTTAATTAGGTCAAAATTGATAAAAAAATTAGGGCAATACCAATTTCCCCAATCCCATTCTCTAGATATTTGAAATCAATCTATTTGCAAATAATTTATTGAAACACTATTTGAATAGGGTATAACCATGGATTGGAATGATGTCGTCTCTACAAAAAATAATTATTATCTATAATTCTATCTAAAAAAATCCCATACCCTTGACCAACCGTAGGTCATTTTGAAAACCTTGATAGCTGAATCATAATTTCATCATCTAACCCTAATTAACCCCTCTTGAGGTTCCACCCACCTGACTTAACACAATTTAGTACTAGGGTTTTGAAAAGAATTCACAAATATTTTGTTGAACAAAGGTTTCCATTGATGTCAAAGGATTGTCAAAGGTTGCTAGCAATTGATATCAAAGGGTGTCAAGGTTGTCAAAAATGAAAGAGATTGTAGAAGTACTAGACTTTTTATTTAACTTAAATTTCTTGAAGCATGCTATTTATTAGTGCGTAGACTATCTAATCAATCATATCTTATATCAAGTAACATGCATTAAGTTATGTTAAATGGTGATTACATTTAGATAGTTGGTGTGTTTATTATACCATGTTGAGTATACAGTTAGTATGAGTGTGGTGGTCTGGAAGTCTATGCAAAGATATATTTTGGGTAGAGAGGTTTCTAAATATGGTAGGAATTTCATGTAGAAATGTAGTATTGCTCTGAGGTTTGGAAGGAGAGTATGTCTACAATTATTTTATCAGTTTCCTAAGTTTCTATAGAATATGTTCAATGTGCAATTTTTTTGAAGTGTTATAAGGTTTTTCAAGCTAATCAAAGTTCAAGGAGTGTGTGGTAATAGCTAGTAGTGTGCAAAATTCAAATATTGTGTGTGGAGTGAGAATATGACTTGTTTAAGATTCTCATAGTGGCACACAACATCAAGTTCTTTTGGTGGCAATAAATTTGTGTTTGGACCATTGTATTAAACATTTCATATAAATTAAATTTAGGTCCACCTTATGTCATCCTAGTTATTTGTGGATCCTTAGCCAACATGGAAGAGTGTTAATGTAATATCATGTATATATTTTAAATGTTCAGATGCATTATGTAAGTATGGGTTGCATGATTTATTAGTTGTATTGGATGTGATTGAGTGATATGATTTTGAGTACAGAACCATGAAGAAAAGAGGGAGCACCAGTATCATATTAAGATTATTCTCAATGTGGAAGAGTGTCACCTATGACTGGTACATGTTAGAGTGACCCAAGAGGATCCAAAAGACCTAAAAATTTAAAGTCTCAAAAATTGATGAAACCAACATCATTGGATAGAACTCATCGAGAGCTTTCCAACACAACTTGAACAGGCTCAAATGGAGTTTGTATGCCAAAGATATAGTCGATCAAAGTTTACAAAAAAATAGGTTGACTTGATGACATCAACAAGTACAGTCAACAGGGACGCTGATGTGGCAACCAAGGAGGCAATGACATGGAAAATTCTAACTAATGAGAAGATGACACATGCCATTCTTATGTTTGATTTGGAAAATCATAACATGCCACTTGTGAACAAACTGGAAAATTTAAATTTGTCATGTGGCCCAATGGTGTGCCGGTCACTGCTCATATTTATCAAAATGTCGGGTGGGGGATTTGAACCCCAAACCTCTCCTTTACCAATCTTGCTTATTGCCAATGTTCCAACCATTTCTCTTGAATGTTAATGGGTGAAAATTTTATTAAAACACTACACAAAAAGCAAAGACTCTAAAAGAAAGGTGGTGGGTGTCAAACCCACCCCCCTAATCCTTCCTAAATGCCTCTACCAATCACGCTATGCGTGATTTGTTTTCTCTAAATAATGGAAGGCATTGAGTAAAAGGAGGGAAGGGGCCTGAGCCCCTCCCCTATAATTAGATTATTTTAAAAAATGAACTTCGAATATGGTAAAGATAAACCTTTCAAAAAATGACAAACTTTAAAATAAACGGAGGTTTTTTTTAAGAAGATTGTATTTGTCGAGAAAAGATTAAAGAGGATTTATTAGGGGGATTTTGTAAATATTATGGTTAACCCCATTTTAGCCCATGTAATTGTATAAAAAAGGGGGTAAGTGATGAGTTGAGTGGATGGTAAAAAAAAATAGAATGCTCTTGAGAGGAAATTAGGGAATTGGAGAATTCTTTTGAGAGGAGTTTATTTGTAAGAACAAAGGCTTGTATTTGTATTCTTTAAGTGTAATTGGGTTATGAGGCGATTGAAGCCTAACTCAACAAGGAGAGTACACAAGTATCTTTAGGTGCAAGAGGAGACTGTGAGTGATCTTGTAATGCATGATTGGAGCTTGGATGATGTAAAAAGGCATGTTAAAACTTGGTGTCATTAATAAAGCGGTCCAACATTGAGAAGCGGACTCAGAGACAGCTCATGTTCAACGAACTCTGTTATCAAGCTCATGATCTCTCTCCTTCCCTTCTATCTTATAATTCTCTTTCATTCCTTTCATTATTTGATTCCTTTTGAGTTTTAATTATGACATTTAAGTAATTAGTTAGAGTCATTAAACTGTGTTAAAGATTAAGTGCACTCAATTTCTACAATTTCAAATGTTAAATAAACATAACCACACAATTTTGTTTGCGATCAGGATAAAATTTGTAATTAGGATTAAATTACAAATTATTTGTAACCCTTTAATTACATATCAAGTTTAGTATCAGAGCAGTTTAACATGAAAAATTGCAAGTGGTGGATGTTAACTAGGTTGAAATTAAAGCAAGGAGAAGGTGCACTTTAAGAGTTTAATCCAGAGATCAGATTGAGGTGAGTTACTTGAAGAAAAACCATGGAACAACCAGTAGAAGGAAATTCTCCTAGTCCTGAAATCTTTGAGAATGGAGAACAATTTTGCAAAGCATTCCTAGACATGAAGGTGATGGTTGAAGAGTTGTACAGGATAAAGAAGAAGGAGAAAGGTGAATCCTCTTCAAAAGATGAAAAAGTTAAAGGAGTAGGAGGTGGTCGTGACCCTCCTAAACCTCTGTCTTCACCTTCTTCACCTTCTTCACCTTCTTCACCTTCTTCACCTACTTCATCTTCTTCATCTTCTTCGTCTACTAAGTCTACTTCATCTTCAAAGAAGAAACAACTTGTGCAACCTGAATCTAATGCTCCTTTGTTAAAACTTGATGTTAAATTTGAATTGCCAACTTATAATGGAGAACTGGATGCAGAGAAACTTGATAATTGGATAAAACAAATTGAAGTTTATTGCAAGATTCAAAAGTTTACTGATGATACTTCAAAGATCCAATTAGCCACTCTTCGCCTGAGAGGCACAACCTTAATCTAGTGGGAGAGAAAAACTCAGGAAGATATAAGTCGATATGGTAAAATTATTTCTTCTTGGTTTGAGTTTATTGCTGCACTTAAGAAATATTTTTATCCATTAGGTCACATGAAAAAAACAATAATGAATTGGAAATCATTAAGGCAAGAGAAAGGACAAAGTGTATAGGAATATACACAGGAGTTTAGGAAAAAAGCTTTAATTTTGGGCATTCCTTTATACACGCAAGAAACTTTGTTGAAGTATATAGGTGGATTACATGAAAATTTAAGGCATACAATACTTATGTTCAATCCAACTAACCTTGACGAAGTTAGTGTGCAAGACATTCATCTTGAAATAGACATGAAGAGTAGCCATGGCAGTTTCTTAATGGAATCTAGTAAGCAGAAAGGAAACAAGAAAGGGAAGAAGGAAATGCAGTGGGAATCTTCCGTGAAGAAAGAGGAGAAAAAGCCTTATTGCTCACACTACAAAAAGAAAGGGCACAGACATGCAAAATGTTGGAAATTGCATCCTGATCAGAAACCAAAGTGGTTCAAGGATCGAAAGGGTAAGAAAAATACTGCAGCCATCGCATAAGACCTCAGATCAGATTCTGATGATGAAACCAAGATAATAGTTGTGGGTATAAAAGGTATTGTTCCTATTGCTAGTACTAGTTCCCATGTTTCTTCTATAAATAATAATGAGATCCCTATTGAAAGTAAAAGGAATAAATTGTTTCATATAAGGACTATTGTAAAACAAAGTAAAATTGATACACTCATAGATAGTGGATCACAAGTAAACGTAATCTCTGAACAAGTTGTTAAGTAGTTGGGATTAAAAACAATACCTCATCCTAAACCATATCCATTGGGTTGGGTGCATGATAATGCTCAGTTACATGTGCCAAGGCTATGTAAAATCCGATTTGCAATCACATCCAAGTTTGTAGATGAGGTAGAGTTAGATTTAATTCCACTTGACATCTGTGGGATGGTTTTGGGAAGTCCTTACTTGTATGACAGAAAGGCCATTTTCTATGGGAACATAATAGGTATCATTTGTTTAAGGATGGAATTGAATTCATTGTGAAAGCTCATCACATGAAGAATGATAAATCTGTTGTAAACATAGGGCATTTGAAAATTGTTGTAAATGCAAGCAAGACATTGACCCTCATGTCTGTAACAACTACTTATATTAAGCATGAAAATGAAACAATTTCTAATTCTGATAAGGTGTCACAGACAACATAGTGTGAGGATCAGTTGTAATCACATTTAAGCCTTCAGCCTAAGGTGGTAAAAGAGGGTTTGAATGATTCATTTTCTAATGATGTTCCTGTTCAAGAGATCCAACACATTGATACCTTTTCCTTTGTATCATTTTATTCAGTATTGTTGTTTGTTATTTTGTTAGTTAGTTCTATGTGGATGGTGGATGTGACAATGAATATTGGTGAATATGCAGTTGATTGTATCAACAATGCTATCTCATTTTTCATCTTATTTGTGATGGGTCAGATGTTTAGAATTCCAGCAGGGTGGCTAGATGATACTAGGCAAGTGAGACAACAATTCTCTCACTTAAATTCTATGTAAAAAAAAAGATTTTTGGTGGTCCAGAAGCTTCTCAATTAGGAGGAATGATCTAGGAGGATCCAAAAGACCTAAAAAATTTAGAGTCTCAAAAACTAATGAAACTGGCATCATTGGATAGAACTCATCGAGATCTTTCCAATGCAACTTGAACAAGCTCAAATGGAGTCTGTATGCCAAAGATATAGTCGGTCAAAGTTTGCAAAAAAATAGGTTGACTTGATGACATCAACAAGTACAGTTAGTAGGGACGCTAGCATGGCAACAAAGGTGGAAATGACATGGAAAATTTTGGCCAATGAGAAGATGACACATTTCAATCTTGTGTTTGATTTGGCCAATTAGAATGTGCCACGTGTCAATAGACTAGAAAATTTAAATCTGCCATGTGGCCCAATAGTGTGCTGGTCATTGCTCATATTTATAAAAATATAGGTTGGGGGATTCAAACCCAAAACCTCTCCTTTACCAATCTTTCTTATTTCCAATACACCAACCATTTGTTTTAAATTTTAATGGGCGTAAATATTAAAACACTACACAAAAAGCAAAGACTCTAAAAGAAAGGCGGTGGGTATCGAACCCGCCCCCCTAATCCTTATTAAACACCTCCACCAATCATGCTATGTGTGATATTTTTTCTCTAAATAATGGAAGGAATTTAGTAAAATTAGGGAAGGGGCTCAAGCCCCTCCCCTATAATTAGATTATTTTAAAAAACAAACTTCGAATATGGTAAAGATAAACCTTTGAAAAAATGACAAACTTTAAAGTAAAAGGACATTATTTTTTAAGAAGATTGTATTTTCCGAGAAAAGATTACAGAGGCTTTATTAGGGGGATTTTTTAAATATTATGGTTAACCCCATTTTAGCCCATGTAATTGTATAAAAAAGGGGGTAAGTGATGAGTTGAGTGGGTGGTAAAAAAAATTTAGAATGCTCTTGAGAGGAAATTAGGGAACTAGAGAATTCTTTTGAGAGGAGTTTTTTTGTAAGCAAAAAGACTTGTATTTGTATTCTTTAAGTGTAATTGGGTTATGAGGCGATTGAAGCCTAACTCAAGAAGGAGTGTATGCAAGTATCTTTAGGTGCAAGAGGATATTGTGAGCGATCTTGTAATGCAAGATTGGAGCTTGGATGATGCAAAAAAGTATGTTAAAGCTTGGTGTCATTAATAAAGTGGTCCAATATTGAGAAGTAGGCCCGAAGATGTAGCTCATGTTGAACGAACTCCATTATCAAGCTCATAATCTCTCTCCTTCCCTTCTATCTTATAATTCTCTCTCATTCCTTTCAGTATTTTATGCCCTTTGAGTTCTAATTATGACATTTAAGTAATTAGTTAGATTCATTAAATTGTGTTAAAGATTAAGTGCACTCAATTTCTGCAATTTCAAAGGTTAAATAAACATAACCACACAATTCTATTTGTGATCAGGATAAAATTTATAATTAGGAGTAAAGTGAAAATTATTTGTAACTCTTTAATTATAGATCACAAATTTATATTTTAGATCCCCTAGCTTTATCTATGTATTCTAGTAGGACTGGTGTTCTACCTGTTGTATTGTTCTAGTAGGGATTGGTGTCTCTTTTTGGTGGGGAATTTTGTCTCCAATAGGTTGGTGCCTATAGATTCAATAGGGAATTGGTGTCTCTAGTAGGTTGGTGCCTACTTCATATTGTAATCTCACCTATTATATTTTTGTATTATGAGGCTAGATTTTGGCAGTAGACCCAAGAAACTATTCTCACTGTGTTTTTTCCCATATTGGGTTTCCATGTATATCTGGTGTTATCTTGTATTGTGTTATGATTAATTTCTTATGTGATTATATTATCTTCATATTTTAAAATTATATAACTATATCATAAGTGAAAGATTCCAAAATTGTTTAGATGTACTGATTCACCCCCCTCTCAATAGATTGTGTCCTTTAATTATTATTAGAAACAAGTTCCTTTGAATAAACCTAATAGCTTAAGGTAGATATGGGATGCCACAAGAAAGTTCTTCTAGAAACAAATTACCAATCTTTGACGGATCCAATTTTGAATTTTGGAAAGTTAGGATGGAGTCCTATTTTATGGCCTTAGGAATGGACATATGGATGTCATTTGTAGAAGGATATGAGCCTCCTAAAAACCATTCTAGGTATCATTCCAAAAAGAGATCCCTTGAACTCAATTCTAAGGCAAGGAATTCTATTTTATGTGGTCTAACTAATTTTGAATTTTTGAAAGTGATGCAGTGCAGAACAACAAAGGGCATATGGGACAAATTGGAAAAAATCTATGAAGGTGATGACAAAGTCAAAGAGGAAAAGTTATAGACTTATATAGCTTAGTTTTAAGGTCTAAAGATAAAATAAGATGATAACATTGCTACATTCATTCTTAGAGTTGATGAAGTTGTCAACCATACCCGAGGTCTTGGAAAAAGTTTAGAAGATAATATTGTTGTGAAGAAGGTAATCAGATCTCTCTTTGAAAGGTTTGATCCTAAAATCTCTACTATTGGAGAAGCTAAGGATATGAACACTTTAAAAATGATTGAACTTCATGGAACTTTAATTACATTTGAGATGAGATTTGAAAGTGAAGAGTCTATAAGGAAAGAGGTTTATTTTAGATTTTCTATGAAGCATGTTGATCAAGACTCTGATTGTGGATCACATTTAGAGGAAGAATTTTTTTTCAAGAAGCTACACAGATGCTCAGGTAAGTACAAAGGAAAATTACCTTTCAAGTGTTTCAATTATGGAGAAGTGGGATATTTTATGGCTAAGTGTCCCCATAAGAATACTAACAATGTTGAGCAAAAGAATGGAAAGAAATATTTTCAGAGAAGGTTCAAAGGTTCGTGAAAACATAAAATATTGTACACTAATGAGGAAGAAGACTACTCCATAGAAGAAGATGATGAAGATGTATCTAGAGATGAAAAAGGAAAGGCTATGTTCATGGCTTTTGAGACTGTTGAAGGTGATGCTAAAAGGGTTTTGAAAGCAATGAAGAAGAGGTAGATCTAATGGAGGAATTGATGCATGCTAGAAAAGAAATTAAAAAGCTTAAGAACATAATTGTTGAAGAAGTAAGAGCTAAAGAAAAATATCGAAAGAGTTGAAGACTACAAAAAAGATGATTGTTGATTTGAAGACCTAGATTGAATAATAAAATAGAGTTGAAGAAATTCTGATACAAAAATCTATCAAGATACAGATACTGTGAGAATCTTGATGCATAAATTGTGGTAGTAAGAAATAATCTTGAGAAGGTGAACTAACAGTTGTAGATGAAGCTTGGTAAAAGTACTAAAACCCTAGATCAAATTTTGGAGATTCAGAGAGCTCCACATATCAAAACTGGAATAGGTTTCAATGACCAAATGAAGAAGACTACTAAGGAAATTCTAGAATTGATAGGGTCCAAAAGCTCAAAATCTAAAAAAACCATGGCAAGTGATGAAAGCATGAGATGTAATGATGGATTTATTCAAGTACAAAACAAAAGAAGATATGAAAGATAGGGATACAATAACAAGTCAAATTTTCCTTTCTTTGGTTATTGTTTTAGTTGCAATAATTTTGGTCATAAGGCTATTGAATATAGAAGAGCTCTGATAAGAAGTAATAATTTTGTCAGCAATAATGCATTTGCACCTCTGTATAATTTTAATATTATTTATTTCAAATGTAATTTTTTTGAACATATTGCAAAGAACCGTTGAAGAAATTTTGTGATTCCTCCTTTGCCAAAAAGTGGGAGAAAAGAATTCATGAATCAAGAAAGGTTTGGAAGAAGGTTCCTGAAGAGAAGAAGTTTGAAAATGCAATTCTCAAATTACACTACATGCTCAAAAGGAGGAGAACCTGTGGATTATTGACAATGCTTGCTCAAGCTATATGGCTGGAGATAAGAGTAAGTTTATGAATTTCAAAAGAATTTGAGTTGGTTCAGTGATAAAACAAAGACACGTGATAAGGGTACTTTGAGTCTTGACGGTGGTAAAACAAAGACACGTGATGTTTTGTATGTTGAAGGTTTAAAGCACAATTTTTTATGTGTTAGTTACATGTGTGACAAAGGCCACAAGCTATCTTTTAGTGTTGAAGGTTGTGAAATCAAGGAATCTAGTACCAATGAATTGATTGTGAAAGTAAGCAAGACAAACACTGAAATTTATCATCAGAGTGAGCTAAATGGACAAAGTTGTCTCACTATGTAGAAATATGAAAGATGGATTTTGCACAAAAGGTTAGGACATGTGAATTTTGATGATATTGTAAAGATTAGTTCAAAGGGATTAGTTTGAGATAGGCCAAAGGTTAAGAATCCTAAATGAATCAACTTTAAGCCATGTCATCAAGGGAAGTAGACAAGAATCAAATATCTTGTTAAAGAGTATTCCACATTAAAACCATTATATCTAGTTCATATAGATCTTTGTGGACCAATAGGACTAAGATTCTACAAGGAGATAGGTATTTTATGATGCTCATTGATTATTACACTATGATAACTTGGATAAATTTTTTGGAAGAAAAGTTAGAAGGATTTGAGAAGTTTAAGGCATTCAATGATTATTAGAAAATGAAACCGAAAGGACAATCAAGGTTTTGAGATCTAATAGAGGTGGAGAATTCATAGCTAAGAAACATGACAAATTTTTTGAATATCATGGGATCCGAAGCAATTCTCTATTCCTAGAACTCCACAACAAAAACAAAGTTATAGAAAGGAATAACTGAATTGTACAAGAGATGGTAAGAACTATGCTATGTCAAGAAAATCTATTGGATATATAATAGAGAGAAGCTACACAAACTATTGTATATATTTTGAACAAAGTTTAGATTAGGCACAATATTGAGAAGAATCCATATGAGTTATGGAGAGGAAGACTGGCATCAGAAAGACACCTTAGAATATTTGGGAGCAAGTGTTACATCAAGAGAGATGAAGAAAATTTGGGTAAGTTTGATTCTAGATCATATGAACAAAATTTCCTTGGTTATTCATTAAGAAGTAAAGCTTACAAATTTTATAAAAAATATTGAAGAAGATAGTTGAAAGTGAAAATGTGAAATTTGATGAGACTATTTAGTCTACTAGTATTTTGGAAGCAGAAGATGATGAAGAATCAATTCACAACAACATTGAAGATTCAGAAGAAATTGTTCCAAAAACTCTAGCAAAGTATGTTAAAAAAAATCACTTTTCAAATCATATCATAGGTGACAAAGACAGTGGGGTTCAAACCCATAAGAGACTTGAGAAAACTAGTGAACAAGTGAAATTTTCTTTACTATCAAAGATAAAGCCTAATTCATACAAAGAAGCAAGCAAAGAGCAAGGATGGATATAATATATGGAGGAAAAATATAATCAGATCATGAAAAATGAAACTTGGGAACTTGTTCGAGGACCTAAATATAAGAATATGATTGGAACCAAGTGGGTGTTTAGAAACAAGCTAAATGAAAAGGGTGAAGTGATCTGAAACAAGGAAAGACTTGTGTGTAAAAGGTATGCTCAAGTTGAAGGCATAGACTTTGAAGAGACATTTTCTCTGGTTGTAAGACTAGAGGCAATCAGGATGTTCTTAGCTCTTTCAACTTTCAAGAATTTCAATGTGTACCAGATGGATGTAAAATTAGTGTTCTTGAATGGATAGATTGAAGAAGAGGTCTATATTGAACATCTAGAAGGATTTCAATGTTCTAAGAATTTGGATTATGTTTGTAGATTGAAGAAGGTTTCGTATGGACTCAAACAAGCTCCTAGAGCTTGGTGCTAAAGGTTGTATAGATACTTGCAGCAACAAGGATTCCGGAGAGGAAGTGCATGTAATAATTTATACATAAAATCAAAAGGAGAACAAATTCTGATAGTTGTGGTTTATGTAAATAACATAATTTTTGGAGGTAATAGTGAAGAAATGTGCAATAACTTTTAGAAGGAAATGCAAAATGAATTTGAAATGTCTATGTTAGGAGAATTATATTTCTTGGATTGAAATTGTACAATTATACAAAGGCATTTTCATTTCACAGCACAAGTAGATAAATGAAATGTTGAGTAAGTTCAAAATGAAATATTGAAAATCGATTGCAACACCTATGGCTATTGGATGTAAGTTAAGTAATGATGATGAATATACTCCAGTAGATCAGAATTTGTACAATTCCATGATTGGAAATTTTCTATATGTGATAACATTTAGATCAAATAATATGTAGGTAGTTAGAATGGTTGCTAGATTTTAAGTAGTACCTAAAGAGACCCATGTTAAAAAATTGAAGAGGATATTAAGATATTTGAAGGCCACTGAAGATTTTGGACTATGGTATCCAAAGAGTGAGAATGTTACTCTGACTTCATACACATATGCAAATTGGGCAGTGTTATGCCCTGCATACACACCCCAACTTTTTGCTTGGAAAAGTTGGGGACCCCCTTTATTTTATTTCGTTTCGCTGGTTTGTTTTGTTGTGCTTTGTGCTTTGTCATTCTTGTTTTGTCTTTTCCCTCTTTTCTTGTTTTAGTTTTTTTCTCTCGTTTTGTGTTTTTCATCGTTTTGGTCTTGTCTCGGAGTTGTTCACAATCCCTGGACCTTGCTTGTTTTTCCTTTGTCGGGCTCGCATTTTAGAATGAAACCTGAACTTGTCCTCGAGAGAGTGTTCAGGTTCTAGGTGTTGTCCCGAATCTAATCTCTACTTGTTTTCATTTTCCATGTTTTTTTTAGAATCAAACATTGGATTGGAACAAAAACTTTAACCTCTTCGGAAGGTTCTTGTTCTTGGTTCTGACTCGGTTCTAAACTCTGCTTCCATTTGTGTGTTTGTCTTTCGGGTTCAACTTTTGGAATGGAATCAACACCTTGCACTTTTTGAAGGTTCATGTGCTAGGTTCCTTCCTAATCTTGATTTTCGCTTTTCCTTCGAGCATGGTTTGAATTCGCGATCCTTTTCTGGTCTCAATCTTGATCTTTATCTTTTTGTCGGCACCTTTTCGTGTTGTCATTTGTTCATTTGCTCATCCTCGCTGTGTCTCCATTTTTTTGGTTGTCATTTGGTCTCCTCTATTTCTTTGTTGTTGGTTCTACATCATTCATTTCCATCGCATTGTCCCACCTTGGAGTCAGAAAATTCATAAAAAAACAAAAAATTCAAAAACAAAACAAAAATACATGGCGCCCTAATAGGCAAAAAATTCAAAATGGCTATGAAAGATTTACAAAGGATTTTCATAGATGGCCTCAATGTTCGAGAGCTGACTATAGATGACAAAATGATTCAAATATTAATGAAGTCAGATGTGCAGATGGGAATAGAGTGCATTATTCTGTTTAGAAACAACAAGATTTTAGATATCAAGGTTATATCAAAAAATTCCATCCTGTTGAAGGAAGACCTACTAAAGGCTATGAGAATCAAAATAGGCACTGGGGGCTACAAGCATATAGACCAGAGTATGATCATAGGCCCCAACATCCTATTAGTCACATTAATCGATCACAATGGGTCCCTAAAATACCTCATAGGCATCTTTTGTGTGGCAAACAAAATCCTTTTGACCTATGGGAAGATGATAGAGGACATTAGAGGGAGACTCAAAACCCTAGCTTGGAAAAATAGAGAATCAATGATTCCTCAAAGGATTAGAGGGATGAAGGTCAAAATCCTTCTCAAAATATTCATAAACAATCAGGTGCTCCCTTCAATCCAAATACGCATAATCGGTTCTCAGTATTAGAAGATTTAGGGAAAGATAAAAATTTAGGGATAGATACAAAAACCAATCCCAAAGATGTGGGTGCTCCACCTTGTCCATAGAAGGATTGAGAGTTGGGAAAATGCAAGGCTCTCAATGATTTGGAGAGATTGGAGGGTGTGAAATCACCTTCTGCCAATTCTCAAACTATGCATGCACGGCTTGACAATGTTTCTATACCTCAAAAATTGGGAAACCCTCCATCCTCCCAGAATGCACAACATGCACACTTGAATAAATGTGCACAACATTAGGGAGATAAGAAAGGTCAGAACAAAGAGGATATTGCATCGAAAAAGTAACATGTAGAGGCAAAGAAGGAAAAAAAGAAAAATAAGAAATGACTTGCATCTAAGGGGTTGGCTCAACCAAAAAGTGAGGGTAAAATGCAATGGAGGCGAATTGGGGATAAAAATAAAACAAGTAATACAAAGGGTATAGAAAAGTTGGTTAATGCAGATCAATATTTGGGGGATAAAGAGATTCAAACATCCTCAAAGGATTTTGTTATGATTACCTTGTCTGAAAACCAACTAGATCCCTAGGTATCTGATCTTCGTCAACGAGCTCTAATCTGTAAGTTTTGGTGCCTAAATCTTGAAATTTCTTTTTTGAAAGATTTGATTTTTGAGGAATGAAAAGGGTCCATTAAATTTTTTTATTTAGATCAGAACAAAGGAATTTTTTGTGTTTTTTGAGTCCAAACGGTAGAGGGATGTAGTGTATAAGGTCAAATCATGGGTTTTTCAGGGGTTAGGTTTGTTTATGCAACCCTAGTATCCCAACTTTGGAGCTCAAGATTTTATTGTCAAATTCACACCTTTCTAGATTCAACTTCCCTCTCTTCCTCTTGAATATAGAGAGCTTAATCTAATTGAAATCTTTTCAAACCAAATTGGTATCTTCCTTAAGCGTGACAGGGTCTCCTTTAGAGACCCATCCAAACCAGTTAGATTTTGTGCTCTTCTGGATGCTTCCAAAAAAATTCTAGAGAAAATTGTCATAAGGTCAGAATATGGGTTGTGGTATCAAGACATTATTCTTGAAAATCCAGATATTGTGTGCTACAAGTGTCATTTGGTTGGCCACTCAGGAAGCTCCTGTTTAGAGGAAGATAGTTTTTTGGATATTTCTCAGGGTAAACAAAAGCATCCCATTCAATCCAAGTAGGATAAAATTATTCAAAAACAACCTTCTTCAAAATTTTCTATAAGGAGAAATCTATTGTAAAACCTCATAGGTTAGCCCCTAATGCCCTCGCACAAAGAATTGTAAAGAAGGATGTTCTTAAGGAGCTAGCAAGCCTGGGCTCAAGAGGTATTTCTAACATCACATTAATCTTGCCAAACTTTTTATAGAGAATTCATTCAGTTTTTTGGTACTCCCTGGCCTATTCTTGTACCTATGAGAAACAAATAGATAGTATAGTTAAAGTCCTTATGTTTGATAAAAATATGATGTCTCTTAATCAGAAGGATGAACTTGGTAAACTATATCTTCAATACTAGGATTCTAGCCACAAAGAACAAAAGATTCTAGACATCGATGAGGAAGAGACATCAAAGTTAGATTCTTTTGACAATCTGCTTTCTAAAAGTCGCCTAGAGGAACTAGCAGATAAAATCCTAGTTTTAGAAGGGGCTAAAATGATTGAATGAATTGTGGATGAAGTCCTTAGAGACAACCAAGATGCTAGTAATACTTCTTCCAATTCTCATGAATGTCATCATATTAATGATTTGGATAGTATTCTTGATCTTGAAGAAGATGATGTAGTTGATTTGATGCCCTTTTCCATTATATCCAATAAGGCTTCACCTCAAGTTTCTCCTATCAATCAATGTGCATAGAACTCTCATGAAATTTTATCAGAAGAGCCTTAATCTTTGCACCATGAAGCTTTAGAAAAGAAGCAAGAAAAATTTCATTATTCATAGACATTGGAAATTTCCCAACACCCAAGCAGTCATCCGATTATTACTAAAAATCTAGGAAAGAGAGGAAGAAAGTCACGCATTACAATGTTGAAGGAAGAAATAGCAGTAGGAGTTCAATCAACTCTAGATAGTACATTGGCATTTTTTGCAAACAAGAGACCAAGGAGAGCATGTTGCTCTCCTTGATACCAATGAAGATAATTTCATGGAATGCCAGGGGCATTAATGCCCTTGACAAGAGAGCTCTGATCAAGCAACAATTGGAAGCTTGTGGAGCAGATATAATGATGTTACAAGAAACTAAAACCTCAAATCAAACTTTTTAGATGTCAGTGCAAAAATGGAGAAAATGGAAGTCCTTCCATACCCCTACTCAGGGAGCTTCAGGAGGAATGATAGTTTTGTGGGATGCTAAACTACTTTAGATTGAATTGTCATATAGTGAAAAAAAATTGCAACTCCTTAAAGTTTCTTAGTTTGATTCTCATTTTTGGTTGCTAAATGTTTATGCCCCAACAACCACAACAAACAAGAAGCATCTTTGGGATTCGTTGACAAAAATTTTAGATGGCTTGAGACTAGATAAAGTGATTGTTGTAGGTGATTTTAATACTATAGAAAGCATGCAAGAGAAGAAAGGAGGAATTATTTCACCTCAAAGAGTTATTGATGACTTTGTGGCTTTCATTTTAGACAATGCTCTAACTGATATTATACCTATAAAGGGTCAATTTACATGGACAAATCGAAGGAAAGGTTTTTTGCAAATAGCTGAGATTAGAAATATTTCTTGTTTCTACAAATTGGTATGGCTTTGGCAAGAACTTGACATCAAATATTATGCTTGTTTCTAATTCTAATCACTTTGCAATTGCTTTGTCCATTGAAACATCAAATAGGGCAAAATCAGGGGCTTCTTTCAAATTTGAAAAAATGTGGTTTAGGCATCCTCTTTTTATGTCTTTGCTAAATCATTGGTGGAATTTTGCTTCTGTTGTTGTAGGTTCAAGGATGTACCAGCTAGCTAATAAACTAAAACATGTGAAAAAATAGATTAAGGTTCGGAATGTGAATGTATTCAAAAATATTTTTGAGCAAAAAGAAAGGGTCTTCAAGGAGTTGTTAAACATAAATGACATAGTTATCAGTCAAGGTTTAGATGCAGATTTATATGAAAAGAATTTTTTTTACAGGAAGAATGGGAAAAGCTAGTAGCTAGAGAGGAAATATATTGGAAGTAGAAGTCTCGTGAGTTGTGGTTGAAAGAGGGAGATAGAAATACAAAAAATTTCCATGCATCTACACAGATAAAAAAGTCACATAATTCTATCTTCAAAATTCAAAATGATGTTTCAAGTTAGGAATTATTGAAAGAGGAAGACATACAATAGGAGGCTTTTAGGTTCTTTTCTTCTGTTCTTTCAGCTTCAAACAACAACAATGTATCATCTTCCAATGATGAAGATTATTTATTGGATTTCATTCCAATACTTATTTCTAGGGAGGACAATGAAAATATTTTGAAGCCTTTCACCTTGGATGAACTAAGAGGGGTAGTGTTTTCTATGCAACTTGATAGAGCTCCTGGTCCAGATGGGTTTATAGCTTTGTTCTTCCAAAAATACTGGGATTTTGTAGGTATTGATATTCTCCTTGCTCTAATAGAGTCAAGAAGGATGGGGATAGTTCTGAAACAATT
>VDFB02357047.1:0-16352 GCA_007258455.2 Sequoia sempervirens | reverse complement strand
TCACTTGTGAACATGCAAGAAAAAAGACAAGCATGTAGTTGTGGCCTTACAGGCCGCAGGTTGTTATGCTCGTGCCGAGTCTCAAACCCTTGCCCAACATCATGTCCCCATTCCAGATTCCACAAAAAATCATTCACACTTTGAAAAGTCAAGTTATTTCTAATTTTTTAGTTGAATGCATAATTTTAATTTATTTTGTCACGCAAAGTAATTAACATTAGTTTTTTAATTTCTACTACATAGTTGGCAAACATTAAACAAGATTGAAATCAAATTATTCACAGTGTTCAGTATTTGTGATGCTTTTGGTTCATACTTGTGGGTAATATTGTTGCACTTTGGACTCCCACATCAATCACCTAACATGACTACAACAACATATGTGACATCATCCCTATAAATCATTGAGGAGTAATAAAGAATCATTTGGATATTAAATCTAAAGAATGACTCAAAGGGAATACATTTGTTAGACTAATTTATTCATTTATATATTTTTTTAAATAAGTGTTATTTAATTAGATATATAAACCTTAGTCAAGATGACTGAGTACTCTATTAGGATTGAGATTATATTTTAATAATATATAAGTACCATTCAATGAGACTAAAGTGCTTAATGAGTTAATGCTTCCCTTCGTGGGTAGAAGTTGCAGAGGTACTGTATGAGGAAAAGGGTCGTAGAAAGGGTTGCATACCCACATTTAAAAATTCATATCAAACATAGAGTAGAAAATAAAATTACGTATATATTACACCTTGATCCCCTTCAGAAGCGAGTATGTAGATAATCTAGATAACAAAGAATGTTACAAATACTCGGGTTTTTAAGGCAAGGTTAATGGTATTATAAAAGTTGGATATATCAAATACATGCTTAATGTTTAAATAAATTTAACAAGTAACTAAATAAATTACTTAAGAAACAAACAAATTGGAAACACATAAGGGAATCTCAAACTAAATCTAAAGATAAAATAAATTTATTATATACTCAAAAGAATACTATGAAAGTATTTGCTTGACTCAAAGTTTTAGGCCAAATTTTGAGGCGAGATTGAAGAATATATATATCCTTGAATAATAGTGACCTTTGTATAGATTATAAACTAGTATATTGTAAACTTGGTAGAAACCACACAATTCAAAGGTATGACTAGCTAAACAGTCCACTCAACATTGTAAAGACTACATTAAAGTGTCAACCAAGGCTTGTAAACTTGTGATGGTGCTGCAATATATGTACCTTCATAGACTTGAGGCTACCTAGGTTATCCTAATTAAGGTATTCTACTTGTTGGAATTTACAAAATTGCATAATAGTGAAAGAAACAAACTAGCACCAATGGCTACGGGTGCCTACAACTTAACATGTAACTGAACTGTTGTGAATAAACAATTACTGTATCAACTCAAAACTGATCAAAATTAGTAATTGAACTTATTCTAACCTTCGAAGGACTACAAGCTAACTAATTGTAACCATGCTCATGAACATTCATTACTGATAATCAAAATATGAGAATCTATTCTAATAGAAATAAACACCTACAAATATAGTGAACTGTTACCTTGAGTAGCCTACTCAAGTGGTTGTCTTCACTTAACTAAACCAAATCTAACCCTTCAGATTCTATGCATTCATATGAACTTGAACTTCATTCATTAAGCATCACAAAAGATTACACAAAATCTTCTTCACAAAGTGTATTCAATGAAATCATTCTAAATAATCAACATGTATACAGATGATAACTGAAAAATTAAAAGTAACTAATAACAAAATAATGAAATCAACTAACTTATCTAAGGACTCAACCATCAGCTATATACAAGCATGGGGGAGTTTATTCTAAACATAACTTCTAACTGCAATCATTAACTACACTTCCTAGATATCAAAGTATATAGTTAAGATTTGAATTGTTCAATTGCAATTGAAAAGAAAGAAGACTTCTAATAGAATTGAAACTTTGTAAAACAAATCTGTATGTAAGACACAAAAATAGTCATCTAGAATCCTATCAACAAAAGAATTCTTCTTCTTAGCACCTTATTAGCTATCATACTGATGCACCAATAACTCTATCAGGTATCTCCACACAGTAGTTATTGCATTCAACTTGATCTGGCACTTCCCCTGTTTCATTGTCCAAGTCTTCCTTTTGTTGCGGGCTACAACTTCCAATTGTTATGGGCTATAGTATCTTCTTGGGCTGCAAGAGGTTAATCCATAAGACATACACAAAGCTAACTACCATGATTAAACATAGAATTTCATCCACATTTCATACACACTCACATATAAACCATGCAATGCTACTATATCATAACTATATTTCCATTACTATAATTTAGGTCCAAGGTTGTATAATAAGCATGAAAAGATAGCATATCACAAGAATATTATCTAAAAGGATTGTCTAATAATGTCTAAAAGTATGTGTAAAAACAACAAAAAATAGCCTAATAGATGAACCCATCATTCCCCCCAACTATACTTTTTCTTTTCCTCAAGAAAAACACTAGGGGTACAAATTATATCGCAGGGTGATCTCCTTAAGGTCCATGACAACATCAACTCCCTTGATATAATTTAAGTAGAAACCTCTATAAGCTGCAAGTTGTCTCATTATGATGATCCCATCTTTCTCACACTCCTCTTCCTTTTCCCCAGTCCAATGTGGAATTGGTTAGAGTAGTATAGGTGGGTGAAAAGTGAGTGGTACCTAGTGAATTCCTATGTTAGCTCTAATTTTCATATATCCATGTACCCCTCAAGCATGGTGGTAAAATTGTACACTGAGTGAGGTTCCTTTCTCTGCAACTCTGTGGTCAAGTTGTTCCATCTACTCTCCATATAATTGCAACATTGCTGACTCAAACCCACAACCAATGTTTACATTCTTTTGTAATCCTTTATCCTTAGTTTCATAATTTTTCTTCCTACACCTTTATGATCTAGGAGTTTCAACCATTCATTTATAAGTGCATCAAGGTATTTAGACTCTTTCCTTATTGGGAGAGCAACTAATTTCTCTCTCTCATATTCTTCCATTATTTATCCCCTAAATTGTTCATTCCTATAATAAGATGCTAGTGCCCTTACCTCGAGATCTACAAATATTAGAGGATTCCACTTTGTTTCATCTGACACTACATAGTTGTGTAAATAGTATTCACAAAGTTGATCCTGCTCTTCTGGTGTAGATTTAGCAAAAACATCAAGAAACTCAAATTCCCTGCTCATTCCAACTAATTGGTTACTAATTAGCCTATTGAACTAAAATCTCATAAAATTTTCTTGCAAAAATAGTGCATATGTCCTTGCTAGAGGTCTACATATTATGATTTTAGTAGCTTTATCTGCCACTTCTTCCAATCAAACTACTGATTTTCTTAGCTCAATCTATTTCCCGTCTAACACCTTAGCATGTTCTTCAATCACAATTTCTTTTTCTTTCTTCCACTTTTCTTTTTCTTGTGCAAACTCATCAGCCACGTTCCATAGTTGATAACCAAAAGACAAGGTTGTATGTTGAATTGGAGTTCTTATAGGAGGAGGTCAATGATTTGGTACTGCAAGTCCTCCATCCCTTGTTTTGGTAATGGCCAATTGTGCCAATAAATCCAGTTTTGCATCGTGGCTATGTTTTGAATTTTTCTTCCAATTCTTGTATTTTTGTTTCCCTTTCCTTGTCTTTCTTCTCATAGCTCTACACTAACCCTTCCAAATGTTTTATTTTGTCCAAAGATTCTTGAAGCTCTTTCTTGACATCTCTATCTTCTATAAACATTTCCTTAGTTTCCAAAAATTTCTCATTACCACCCCCTGTATAGTCTTCATAGGTGGGACTATCTGGGGTTTTCTTGGCAACAAATACATCTTCTAAATTTGAATCAGAAGTGGTAGAAACATACCTCTTCCTCTTCACAGGTGTACACACATTTCCAAGTATATTTCCCTTCCTTTCAGAATCTGTCTCAACCAACATCACATCTTCCTCCTGCTATTCTTGTCCCTTTTCCTTTTATCCAGGATTTTCCTCACTCCCTCTCATAGCACCTTGATTTTTCATCCGGCTTGAACACCTAGGTGTAGGTTTCTTCTTTTCAACATCCTTCTTTTTCTTATTTGTTTTAGAAGGTGTAGATGTTGTAGATGTATTGTCTCTTTGGTTCTTGGGTTTTGGTGGTTTTGAAGAAGATGAAAATTTCTTCCACTACTAGTGACCTAGACTTTGGCACATTGTGCTCTTCTAGATCACCTTGGCTATAGGTAGGTGAATCCGTAGGTGATATAGGATAACTTCCTCTTATAGGTTAAGCTTGTGGATCTAAAGTTTTAGGTACTATAGGTGCCTCAAGTAAACTATTAATATCTTCACATTTTACAAAATCTTCCCAAGCTACCTATGGGTACTGAATTCTCAAGTTTCTTTTTACTAAGAGGGAAATCAAACAGTGATGTGATAAGGTAGTGCCACTTTGTTTCCTCTGATAATTTGATGTCATTCTTTTTACTTTTTAATATATTATAAAGAAAATTTGGCACATTTACCAGCCTATTATGGTAAAGGTGACTAAGCAATTTGAAATGTACAATATACAAAATATTTTGTCTACTGTCACAAATAAGATATCTAATGACATAGGAAGCACAATTAGCCCAAAACCATGGAAGAGAAATCCTCTTTGTACCTTGTGATGACAAATCCAAATTCTCTCCTCACTCATAGAATTCCTCTCTTACAACCACCACATCTGTGCGTGCTGGAAACTTTGCTCCAGTTCTAGGCAACCCAAATACCTGTGCTATGGCAATTTCAGATGCATCCACTAACAACCCTTTTACCATTTCTTCATTGTGCTTCAATTTGGCTGCAAACCTTCTTGCTATATCATTATCAAATTATGTCAGTTTTTGGAATTAATCGAGCCAACCCACTTGTGTGAAGATAGGCAATACCATTGCATCTTCTAGTATTTTCTTGTGAGCCAATGACTCTCTCCTAATGACATCACCTCCCATTATGAATCTCTTTTACTTTTGCTCAACATGTTAACCTTGAAAATTCATCTCAATTCTACTTCACCACCTTCAAACTCTTCTCTTATTTTGCTATTCCCTCATGCACTTCCAATACCACTATATATACTGTAACTACAATTCCCCTTCTTAGTATCAACTTAATTGAGCTCAAAAATGGGTTCTGGGTTTGACTTAGCTTGTTCACAAGATTAAGGAATTGACAATTGAAAGTATCAGCAAAAAGTAGGTGCAATTTTAGGAGGGTTTTGCATGTCATATCTATCTGTTGCATTTGGTTTTAGGTGGTGAAAATAAATACCCTCCCCTCAACTTAAGGTTTTAAGTGACCTCACTTCAACTCGTGATGGGCAAGGATATGATTAGAAAGTATGAAAATCAATGTTATGAATATATCACATGCTTAATTTAATATGAAAGACATAACGAAAGAGTTAATAAATCTATGATAATTAAGGAATTGACATCAGAGGATTAACATTATAATTTATTTGAGTTGAGGATTATCCATTTCAAACCAACGATGCCAGCCAGTACCTTGAACCAGTTCCATCATACCGTCAAGTAACATTTACTGGCTGGGCATTGAAGGTCGACGGCGAGGAATTGAAAGCAATTAACGCGGCGATAAGCGACTGAAATTTCACGACGACGCTATCAAGGCCTTCGCATTAGTTCCTTCCTACCGGCCAATTATCGGCGTTTGTTAGGCCTCCAGGCTCTCTAATACCAGGTTGCTGGCGAGCAGGCCACATCATTGGCACCGCACGCAGCGCTCGCGGAGAAGAAGGGGAAATTACCCTGGCGACCTGAATGCGCAGTTCTACCACCGAACGCCCGCATCAGCACCAGTCAGTCGCCGGTGGCCTTCACCAGCCCACCACACCGAATGAGTCCAGTTTCTGTCGTTCCTCCCAACCCTGAGCCCAGGCTTCATGTCCCAACCACCCCACCCACCTACTCCAGGCCATGAGTCACACTGAGCCCATGAGTGGATGGCTTCTCATTCTATTTCTCATTCTACCTATGGTAGTGGTAGCTTTTGAGTTGCTAGAGATTCATGTCTACCCTTTGGCCAATATTCTTAATGTCTTATATTTAAACTCAATTGGAAGGAATGTTGTTTTTCCATATACCAGCTCATAGGGTGTAAAACCAATTGTTGTTTTTCAAGCTGTTCTATGTGCCCATACTACTTTTGGTAACCTAACAACCCAATATTTTCTATGTAACTGCACTATCTTGGTTAGAATACTTTCAATTTCTCTGTTGGTAACCTCCACCTGGCCATTGCCCTAAGGATGATAAGGTGTTGAATTTTTGTGCTTGATTTGATATTCTTCAACCAATATGGTGATGAGGTCTGAAGTAAATTACAGACCCTAATCAATCAAAATTTCCCTAGGTACTCCATACCTAGTAAAAATATCCTCATACAAGAATTTTGCCACATTTCCATCTCTGGAAAACTGTAATGTCTTTACTTCTACCCACTTAGGTAGATAATCAATGCAAACTAGGATATATTCCTTGTTTTTAGAAGTAGGTGAGATCGGTCCTATAAAGTCTATACCCCATTTATCAAAGAGAGCTAGTGTTAACTGGGGCTGTAATGGCATTTCATCACTCCTTGTTGATTTACCCATTCTTGACACCTATCACAACTCCTTGTGTACTTGACAGAATCCATGTGTAAAGTTGGCCAATAATAACTAGTTGTGATGATTTTGAATGTTGTTCTTTTTGCTGCAAAATGACCCCCACATGGTTCATCATGACAAGCCTTCATGATATCATAGATTTAATCTTCCCTTATGCACCTTCTCATGATGTTTTTAGGGCTAGTGTAGAACAAATAACCTGATACCCAAGAGTATGGAAAACACTTATGTACCAATTGTCTCTTTTCCCTTGGAGAAAAGTGTGGTGGAATCTGCCCTGTCACTAAATAATTTGCAGTGTTAGCATACTAGGGGACATGTACATTAAGAGCACACAAGTGTTCATCTGGAAATGAGTCATCCACTACCCCTTCTACTGATTATGTTGGCTACCTTGACAAAAAATCTACTACTACATTAGATTTACCAAGTTTTGTCCACTATTGTAATATCAAACTCTTATAGAAGGAGCAACCATCTGACTAGTCTACCCCCTACTATAGACTTGTTCATAAAATGTGTGATAGATGTATGGTCTGTGTGGACAAAAAATAAATAACTAGTGATGTAATACCTGAATTTATTGATGGCATATACACTACTGCTAGCATCTCCTTTTCTGTAATAGTATAATTTAACTCTGCTCCCTGAAGATTCTTGCTAATATAGTAAATAGAATATTCTTTGTTACCTCTTTCTGACCCAAAACTGCTTCAATAGAAAAATATGAAGCATGTATATGAAAGGGTAAGGTCCAATTCGGCCCCCTCAAAATAGGTGCTTGGGTTAAGGCCTTCTTCAGCTCTTCAAAAGAATGTTGGCATTTTATTCTCCAATCAAATTTAATATCTTTAGTTAGCAAAACAAACAATGGTGTAGCAATTTTACTGAAATACTTAATAAACCTCCCGTAGTAGTCTGCATGGCCAAGGAAACTTTTGATATCTCTTTTCTTTTGTGGAACAAGTAATGTACAAAAGATTTCTATCTTCTGTGGATCAACTTGAATCCCTACACTGGATATGAAGTGCCCTAAAACAATTCCCTGAGTCATCATCATAAAGCATTTTTCATTACTAAGGGACAAATTGTGTTCTTTACATCTCTTTAATACTTTTTCCAGATTGCTAAGGGCTTCCTCATAATTTTCCCCATATGTGGTGAAATGATCCATATTGTAGAGGAGGGGGAATGACTGCTCAGGACCCCAAGTCATGGGAGGGTCTAGAACAATCAATTGCCCTAACCTACCTCACACTAAGGATTGTTTAAGGTGAGTTTAATGTTTCAAGAGGGGTGAAAAGGAGGGACAACTGATCTGCCACTATCCTTTTATCATCCTGATATTTTAGGAAACCAGGTGAGAAAATTCTTGATCCTAGATTGTAACCTAGGTAGCTCTCTACCAAGGGACTCTAGCGTAGAAGATGGACGATAGTGTGACGCGTTGGCATCCCGATTAGGTGCTAGCGTCCATATAGACAGGGAGTATGAAGTACAGTCTAAAATTAATAGGGAACTTGCTAACTACTTGATAAATATAGTTTTGTACGGTAACAAAAAGTAGAATGAAACTAAATGTCTAAAACAACAAGAAGAATACATTAACTTACAAGATAGAATTTGATAAGAATGAAAGTGGTGAAAATCAAACTTACGGTCAGTCTAGCCTCCCGCAAGCTCCGCATGAACAAAGTACCTACACACAACATAAAGAGGAAAAATGTTGGGGCTGTTTCAGGGCTTATCACAATCGAACCCCTGTTTCGGTGTTCCCACCTCCATGGACAACCAAGATAGCCACAATAGATAAAATATGATAAAGGAAAGCACTGAAAGGAAGAATACCAAGCAATACTAACAACAATATGCTATTGAATCAAACAATGATGCTAAATAAAATGGATATCACCTCCCCAACAAGATGCCCTCAAGCACGTGAAGGGAGATGTGATCTCGCAAGTTTGTAGATGCCAACGTTGCCACAACAACAAGAGGAGAAAAACCAACAAAGTGTCAACTTGGAGCTTCAACAATGGATAAAGTGCTGTGAAAATGGAGTGTGTAGAATGCTTAGAAGTGTCAAGTGAGATTGAAGAAGATGAAGAAGATCAATTGAATGTGAAGGATCATCTTTTGAAGATGAATAGGATCCCAAAAGAGTTGTTCGAGGTCAATCAAGGGCATAAGGGCGTTACGCTTCATTTCCAATGGAGAAGTGTAATGCCTCTATAGATTCTAGAGGTAGGAATCCTGTTAGGACAACAACGCATAGCACAGTCATTCGTGCGCCGCGCTAGCATCCCTGATAGAAATTGCCCCACCGACACTATAGACAACTACCAAATGGATGGGAAGCAGATGGATGAGGTGGAATAACATCTTCAAGTTTGATTTTTCTAAGGTAAGTGGTGTAATGGGGAGTTTCCAAGGGGTTCAAATTCAATCCATTATATTTTCCCCCACTTTAGTGAGCATATGTGCTACCAAATGCGAGGTAAAGTAGATCGAAATAGTTTAAAAAATGTATACCTGAACCATTGAGGGAGCAGATCACAATCTAACACACCCAAAAACATAGGAAGAGGAGATGGCCCCATAGGTACTCGGTCTCGAGGAGAGTTGAGCAAATGCACCATAGGTCTGCAGACTTACAAAAGGTGAAAAAAAGGCTCTCCAAGTGTTCAGTCCTACAAAGTTGAACAAAGAGATCTCATAGGATGAAAGTGCTTTACAGGTCCTCAAACTTGCAAAAGAGGCACGTCTAGGTGCTTATTCCTGATGGAGGCTAGATGTGAGAGGCTCCATAGAGTCTAATGGGGCCTTATAGGTGCTCGGTCCTACAAGGTCAATTGAAAAACAACTTCACAAGTGCCTGATCTGTATAGGATCTAGACTATATGCAGTATTGAATGCTTAACTTTTACAATGACTATTCCAAGTTTACGAAATTTGAATTCATGCATACATTAACAAATTTATACATTAAAACTTCAAAAGAGAAAACTGAATACGAGAGAGAAAAGAAGAGAAGTGCAAACAGCGTTTGATTACGGAGTTCGTCACAAACGTGACTACGTCTCCGGGTCCGCTCCAATGGAGTGTGACCAATCCGATTAATCTCCAAATCAAAATTACAATTGCACCAAAACCTTTTCTTCTAGCACTTCGGCAGCATATCCATACTCCGATGTACAAAAATGGCTCCAAGAATCTCCTAGAACTCCTCTCTGTATCACCTAGCACCAGCTTTCCTTGAGAATTATGAGTTTCACACCAAATCACTTAACTCCACTCTCACCCATACAACCCTTTTTATAAAAAAATATTACTCAATATGGTATAAAACCATATGATTTACATAATTTCCCCATATCTCCTAAAAACAACTACATCTCCCAATTTTACATAAAATCTTTAACAAAACTCTATAACAATCTCCCTTATCAAAAATAAATCTCCTATTAAAACCTTTAAATGGTTATTATGCCCCGTCACATATTTCATTACGGGCTTTTATTGTTTGGGAGGTTGTTTTATTTGATTTAAAACTTTGGGATATAGCCATTTTAAGGCTTTTAGTTAGGAATATCTCCTAACTTACCAATATAAAAAACCCGTCCAACATATCAACTAAACCCGCGGCATGGTGTAACGGTGGAGAGTTACCTTTTTGCACACCGGCGGTTCCGAGTTCCACTCCCGGCCGTCGGTGTTTTACCAACCAAATTCTAACAATACAACAACAAAACCAACCGCTGACCAAATATAGGCAAGGCTGTTGGTGTGGGCGTAGCGGCTGGAGCGACCGGTTCGGAACCCCTAAGTCATGGGTTCAAAACTCTAAATAGCTTTTTGTTAAACTAAACAAACTCGCCGAAAAAACATGGAGCAAACCAACCATGCCACGTGTCAATCTCCGATTCGCCGAGGAAGCTGACGTGGATACCAACGTGGAAGGTGATTGTATGCTGACTGTGCAATGACGTGTCCATTGACTCAGCTGATCACTGTGCGCTGATGGAGAGCTGACGTGGCATGCTTACGTGTTCGATGATGTGGCCGGCTGACTGGTCGATGACGTGGCCTGCTGACGTCAGTACAGACTGCCACGTGTCAGATTTTGATTCATCCGCACAGTGCTGACAAGGATGACACATGTCGAATTCTGGTTCATCCATTTCACCGTCCGTACAGTACGGAATGCTGACGTTAGCATCCGTACGGTCCACCTCAAAAGTCAAATGCAAGCTTTGACTGCTAATAACTCTTGCATACGATGTTGGATTTCGATGAAACGAACGCCGTCAGAATTGTCTCGATGAGCTCTTCGTGATGATGCCAGTTCTGTTGATTTTTGAGATGATCATTTTTTCACCTTCTGGACGCCCCCTGATCCCATTTTGACCCAAGGTTTGACTGGCCATAACTTGCACAAACGAACTCCTTTTCGCTCCGTTCAAGTTGCATTGGAATCAGGATGCCGAGATCTTTCTGATGGTGTAGATTCTGGAGAGAAATGAGACACTTCAATTTTCACTAAAAATATCCACCGGATCAGTGCCCCTGCAAAGCACCATGTTAATCCGCAAAAAAAACATGTTAGATAACAAAAATCCACGCAGGCAGACAAACAAACAGTCATGTACACAGTCAATAATTGAAGGAGAAGCTTTCAAAGGGCCCCCTCGAGAACCCTTCAAAAGAAAAGGGGTCCACTCAAGGGATGCTCTGTTTGAAAGCGATAACAGTTTTGAAAAGATATAATTTTTTGCCAATGATTCTAGTGCCAAGAAATCCTTCTGAAAGATTCCTTTCATCAAGGAATTCGAAAGAAAGAATGCTCCCTCGCAAGGGAAAGTTTTTAGACTTCTTGATTAGAAAAAGTACTTCCTTCTCGAAGGCAAGTTTTCAGATTCTATCTTATGAATCTATGATGAAAGAAAAATTTGGCTAGGAATCCATGTTGAAGAATGCAATTTTTGAAAAATAAGGATTTTCAGCGAGGGATTCATTGGCCACCGAATACACCTTATGAAAATCAAAGCAATATGATAGCCCCCCCTTAGGATGGTGTGTGCTAAACTTAGAGGCATGTGACATCCAAAGGAGAGAAAGGCAAGAATGAAAGTGATGTTGTGGCCCGCGGAACATGATGAGATGTAACTGTGGTAATGTTGTCACACATATGAGGGACAACACATAAGCACCACAACATCACAAAGCAAGCAAAGAAGAGAGAAAGATAAAAAGAAAGGACAAACAATGACATAATGAACAAGAGACAGGGGATCTGATATTTCAGGGTTAGAGTTACTCATAAATATAGATAGATAAATATAATAACAAATAAATGAACTGTCATCAACCCCCTACTATATTAGACCATGTGAAGAAAGTTATGTGAAAACAAAATGAAGATAAAAAATTGGGTCAACATGGAAGGGAGGCCTAAATATCCCCAACACTTTGCATCATCCTCAATTGTTGAAAATCAAGGCACAACAAAGAGAAGAAAGATATGAAAAATAGAAGAAGTTTTATGATATAAAACACTTTTGTATCCAAGCACCTACAAGGGTCCTCTAGGAACACACAAAACAAGCATGAGGGAAACACAACAAACACACATAATCTAATCTACAGATAAAGAAGAGGCACCCCCTAGTCCTCATCAACCAAGTGGTCGTCGTTCTCCTAATCTAGATCATTTTAAGGGAAAGGTGAATGATCTTGCAAGGGAGAGATAGCAAGGGGGTACCCTTTGACTCTCCTACAACAAGAGCCAAGGAAGAAGGCCCCTCAAGGCATTCTTTACTCAGTTCTTGTGAGGTAAACATCAACAATTTTGCAAAAATCATGGATAGAGCTAGAACATCATCTATAGAGTTGAAAATGTGCTTTATGGGAGTTCCATGTGTCAACTAAGTGAGCGATGGAGGAGGCACCCGAGATCCACTACCGACCTCATCAAAGGACTCGGGGGCAGTGACAAACTTTGGGGATGTCGGGGCTGCCTTCGTCACTAGGATAGCACAAGCCAACACAAAACCAACTTCCAAAGAAGTTGATCCCTTCTTCTGACCCCCATTAGAAGTAGGGTCATCCTCCAACTTGTGCTTCGTTGGAGGATGCGAGATCCCCATAGATGAAGCAAAAGGTGAGGAAGAAGTAGAGAAAACCATAGCGAACACCACCGAGGTATTCAACATATCCACAAGTTTGAAAAAAGGTGGGATGTTTGGAAGGGACATCAAAAGGGGCAGCTTAGCCGAAGGAGAAATGAATATTTGCATCCTTTTAGCGTGAGGATCTTTCATGCTCGCAGGGGGAGCTAGAAGCAAGATTGAGGCAAAGGGAACTGAAGAAAAAGGGCCAAAAGAGGAGGACACATCAGAAGACACCAAAGCAAGAGATTCTGGCCCCCTTCCTCCTTTAAGGTAGCTTGCTCAATGGCTAGAGCCTTCCTTCGATGCTTATGCTCATGCACAAGACAATTTCTCTGGCTCTAGGAGCTAGAGGTTGTAGCTTGGGAAGGAGTGGAAGGCTCCTATTAAGCTATTAGAGTATCCATCATAGCCATTTTTGGTGGAGGGAGTGACTCTTGGACATGAACAGGAGGAAGAGATGGAGGAATAGATGCAACCACAAATAGGGGAGTAGATTTGAGCACCTCAATGGTAGGCCTCTTCCCATTTTCTACCCTAGGAGTAGGAATAGTAGGAGGCTATGGGGTTTGAGAGGCAAAGGCGACTCCATGGGGATCCTTCCTTTTACCATACACAACAGGTTGAGGACCGTGGGAAAAATAAGAAGGTCAAACACTTGATGCTTAACCTTCTACCAAGTGGGCACCATCAAACTCCCCAAGAGATGCATAGGGCGGAATTCGATGGCGCAGCAACAGGACGAGAGGCAGAGACAAATGGAACTACAAAGGAAGAAGAAGAAACCTAAGCGAACTTCTCCTCCTCCCTTTTTCAAGTGGTAGAGGAAGCCTTATGCTACACTATCATGGAAGCTTTAACTAAAATGGCATAGGGAGGAGGGTAGGTCACTTTTGGTGCTATGCCCCCATTCTTGTATCACATAAGTTCGATACAACAGGTCTATCCTAGGAGGGAGTAGACCAACAAGGGTAGGCCAAAAGTGATCAAGTGAGTATCTTCCATGCGCCACCATTAGTTTGTAATTGGTGTCATGGACTAGATGTACAAAACCCTCATGAGAGAACTTCAAGAATTTGTGGATTATTGAGGGGATTGCGATCATGGAAACTTCAAGAATTTGTGGATTATTGAGGGGATTGAGGGGATTGCGATCATGAAAATTTGTGGATTATTGAGGGGATTGCGATCATGGAACCAAGGAATTCCTAATTTTAGTCTAAATAAGTCAAATTTTGGATTGACGTCAAAGGTAGTATTCACAGCTCTAGGTCCTACTAGGAAAAAAAGTGTTATAGAACCATAAGGAGCAAGAGAGAGGCCATCATGAGTACATATAGTGGTTTTCGACTTCTCATATTCCTCCCTCTATAAAGAATTCAACAAAAGAGTATCTTTCGTAGTAACATTCACTCGACTCGTAGGGTCCACAAGGACTCCTATTACAATGTTTTCATTGATGCAAGCGGGAATATATATAGGAGAGGATTTGTTATTCATGGGTAGATCCTACAATGTAAAAGCTTTGGCATTTGGCGTGAGCTCGGGGCTGTGGGGTCATGCGTTGGAGGAGGAGTGAATCGTGGAGTAAATGTGAAACCATATTGAAGGCGTGGCTGTCAGAGGCCCTTGGAGAAGCAACCCAAAGGGGATCGAATAAAATCCGCCTTGTAGAGTAAGATCTTAAAACAAAATCGCTTTAAATCCAATCGGCTCCACTCATTATCTTCAGCCATAGCAGACCTCTTTTTCACCTCGCTTTACCCGAGAATAGAGGTACCCGCCATGTCATCGAGCGCGATCCTGAGTCTCACAGCGCGACACTAGTGCTACCTATGAGCCCTTTATCGGGTCAGTGTAATATCATCGGATAGTATGGAAAAAATCTCACTGCTTTTACCTACCGATATGCCATATCTTACGAGGTTATGCGTGATCTTCCAAGGTTATAACCTTATCCTTCGTAAACAATTGCAAGCGTAGAATAGAAAGAATAAGATTTAGATGACTTTAGTGCAGAAACCTGCCTCAAGCAGTTCTTGAGATGCTACTTATCATTAGACGCGATGACTACATTCGCAATAGATTTACCTTTTCCCAAAATTGATACTATAGATCTTCCTTTGAGATGGGAGCGCAAGGAAGATCCCCCGAACTGAGTAACCATTTGTTGATACTCCCACAATGTCACACACAAATGAGCAAAAGAAGGATACTTCATTAAGGTGAACTTCTCCTGCCAAGGTCATTGTAGATTTCCTATGAACACCTTTTATACATTTGAGTCGAGTACCAGGTAGGAGATTTATGAAAAGAGTGCTTTCTATTGAGAAATGAAACTAGTAATCTTCTCACGCTCTCCCTGCTTACATCAGACTAGATCCGAGAAGGTCATCTTCACCCCGATGTTAGCCTCGAACTACTGGAGAAATTGATTAACAAGTTGATCAAATGAGAATATGGAGTTGTCTGGCAAGGAAAAGTACCACTCTAGTGTTAAATCCTTGAGAGATTGAGGAAATAATTTGGCCATCAAAGCATCGTGGTGAAAGAAATTTGTACACATCGCATTGAAAGCTAACACATGTGTTTGAGGGTATCCTTTACCATGGTACTTCTCAAACTTAATAATTTCCATCCCTTGAGGGAAGGGAGTATTCAAGATTGTCACTAACAAAGGACTATGTCAAAAGAAGGTTGAAAGATAGGCTGGGTAGAGGCTTGGGATAGACTTGCTAGTTGGTTTTTTATTTGACCCATATTTTGCGGTAGGGCATTCAAAACAGGGCTAGATGAAGACATAGGACTAGTGGAGTCGCCACCAAAGCCACCACCAAGACCACCGCTAGAGCCACCACTAGAGCCACCACCAAGGCCTCCACTGTAGTCACTATTGATGCCACCATCATAGCCACCATCGTGACCACCACCAGAGCCATCGTCGTGACCACCACCAGAGCCACCGTCAAAGCCACTAGACATATCGGGACCACCAGCTCCCATTTTGTTATAAATATTGCTGCTAAGGATAGATCTAGTGCTAGGAGGAAGAACATTAAATCCAAGGGGTACTCTACTTGCTTTGATAGTAGGAGGCAGATTAGGAATGGAGATGCTAACGGAAGGGCCTGTTTCAACCAATCATACTGATGTCATTGGCATGAAGACACCAATTTGTCTCTTTCATAAGCATCAAGCACATGACCTTGGGTAATATTTGACCTAGGATTGTAGAAAGGTACATATGCATCCATTAAATCGATAAGGCCACAAAGAAAATCTATGCCTGTTCGATCCTTTTTAGCATATATTTGAACTCATTAACAACCCTAGCTAGCCTAGCCATGCTTTGATCTCCCCCTAAGTGATTTGTAAAATCCAAAAGCCTCCTATTTAGAGCCATGAGGTGCTCTATGGGAATAGTGATGACTTCATTCTCATCTAGAGGTGGAGCTAAAGGTAAGATAGGAGGAG
>VDFB02357046.1:0-10648 GCA_007258455.2 Sequoia sempervirens | reverse complement strand
AGTGATGAAATATTAACCCTTGGATCTATGGCCCATCCTCAATCACATTCAGCTTCCCATCAGGCATCGTTGACTCATACTTTGAACTCTAGATCACATCAGTGACATGAGATAAGGTGAAGAAACCATATTAAGACAAGTGCACCTGTATGAGAATCAATGATACAAAAGACATTACACATAAGATCTATTCAAATTGGAAAAAGAAACTTGAATAGCTAATTCCATCACTCATCACTATTTGAAAAAATAATCTTTAGAATGAATCCATGATGAGCAATAAAAGAAATTGGAAAAGCACTAGGGCCATCACTCATCGCTAATTCTCCTTATACAGTTTGCAAGAAATTAGTGATGAGAGATCCTAATGATTTGGATCACATATCGCTAATACAAAACTTAACATTCAAAAGAAATCCATGATGCATGAAATACATGAGATACCACATATTTCTCATCACTATTTGAAAAATCACCATTACATAACCATCTAGGATGAGCAATGAAGGAAAAAAAACAATAGGCTTGGAGGCCATCGCTAATTTCCAATACAATACTCAAGGCTCAAAAGCCATTAGCGATGAGTGAATCTTCAACAATACAAGGATAAGTAAGAACATAGATTATCACTATTTCATATTAAGAGCTCTCAGATTTATCCATGATGAGCGAAGCTTAAACAATACCGCTTGTCACTTATCATTGATTCAAGACATACACTCCAGAAGCAATCTGTGATGAGCAATAAAAAGAGGTGGTCATCGAGATTTAAGTGAAAAATTTTAAGCACATTCTCACAAGTTGTTCTAATTAAGAGGATCCTTTAAGATAACACAGGAAAAGGGGCTCAAAAGTTCCTATGTCATAAAATGCAAAGGATGTAAATGCAAAAATGCTCTTTACTCAACCTTATTAAAAATAAGAAACTAAGACCTAGGCATGAGGGACCAGTTACCCCATGACTGTTAATGACATAAGATATTTTAATGTGACCGACAACAGGGAACAAAAGGTCAATGGTAAATTAGAACCTTTGCATTAAAAAATACTTGAGGGTGCTTGAATGAAGGGTTCAAGATATTACAAAATCCTACAACAGTGATAAGAAGCAAAGCCCTGAGCCTTCAGATACTAATGCAACATTTAAAATATGATAATATTTTGAGATGGAATATAAAAAATTTGCAGGTTCTATTAGTGGCTTTGTTTGGGGATGCATGCCTCTTCCAAGAATGTCAAGATCCTAAAATCTAAGGTTGAAGTAGACAAACCAGACACAACAAGCCAAAAACTAGGGGACTACCCAGACTACGTAGTAGGACCAAAATAGACATAACCAAAGCAAACACACCTATATACACAATGTACAAAACCTGCAATGTACATGTAAATATAGAATACTTAGGAGAAGTATGGTTTTAAGAACTGTCCATGTACTAATAGTTCAAAAATTTCACCTGTCAAGCTTTGGAGAAAATAAGAATCATCCCCATGTGTGTTGGCTATCAGATAAGGGCTTACCCATAATTCTTAAGACTTTCCATGTTTACCCTTGTCTTGGGCCTTGCATTCTAGGATAACACCATGCTGTTCACCTCAAAATTTATGGGAGAAGCTCTCTTATCATGTAGATGCTTAACATGCAACTGCATCTTCATATTCTTAGCATGAGCTTCTCTTCTAGTCTCATCCAATTGTACCAGATTATTAATTCTATGTTTCATATCATCACATATATCCTCATCATACTCTTACATTAAATTATACATCTTGAATATGTTATTCTACGAAAATCTAGCATCTAGACCATATACCATGACAAATGATGAATAACCGGTAGCCTTTTTCACAATCACTCTATCTGCCTAGAGTGCCAACTTTAGCTTTGAGTCCCAAGCTTTCTTGTTCTTCTCCATCACCCTTTTGATGATTTTCATTAAGCTCTTATTGCTAGACTCAGCTTGACCATTTCCTTGAGGATGGTAATGTGAAGAATAAGAAAAGTGTATACCATTTTTATCACATAACTCTTTAAATTCCTCTGATCTAAAACGCATAGCATTATATGAGATGATCTTTCCTAGGATTCTAAACCTAATGAGAATATTATTCAATAGGAAATCCACCATCACTTTTCTTGTTTCCCTTCATTTGGGTACTACTTCTACCCATTTTGTGAAATAATCATTGGCAACAAGGATCCATGAGTACCCTCCACTAGACTTTTCTAGTATATCTCCAATGAAATCAATTCCCCATTGTTGGAAAGGGGCCTGAATAGTTATAGGTTTAAGTGATAGAATTCCTAAGGACTTTAGTTTTCCTACAAACCTTTAACAAGCATCACAATTATTAACAAACTTGTGAGCATCCTTAAAAAAAGGCCACAAGAATCTAGTTATTAAAATCTTCTGTAGTGGTCTTTTCCATGTAATGACCACCACATACGCCATTATGCATCTCCTACAAGAGTTCTAGTGCCTTCTTTCCATCTACACATTTAAGCAGTATAGCATCCAAGTTTCTCCACCACACCTCATTGTCAATAATCACAGACTTGACATGGCATGCAATTTCAATGTCTTCTTGTCATTGTCAACCATGTCTACAAGACACTGCAAAGTCTATAAATATTGAACAATTCTTCGATACCAACCACATCTTTGCATATCACAGATAGGTGCAACATTAATCACTTTTTCTTGATTAATCTGTTTAGCCTCCAAATTAGCTTCTTCCATCAATTTAGCTAGGCCCTACCCTCTTACTAATTTGGTGATTTAAACATCAATGTTAAATTATTGGATCCTAATGATCCATCTACACTTTCTTCCTTTAGTCTCTTACTGAGTGAAGATATCTTTTACAGTAGAACTTGGTAAAAAATATATGGTAGTAGCTCCCTATAGGTAAGTTCTAAAATTCTTTACAACCTTAACTAGAGCATATGCTTGTTTTTCAATCATATCATATTTCAACAGTGCAACTTGTAAATATTTTCTAAAGAATGCAGTGGGTTGTTCAAATCCCTCCTCATTTTTCTATAATAGAACAACAACAGTGGTATGAAAAGAAGCAAAAGAGAAAATATGCATTGTCTTAGATAAGTTAGGAGACTTCAAAACTGGAGCTTCCTTAATAGATTGTTTGATTTTCTTGAACACCTGACTAGGCTCCTCACTTGAAATCACCTTTTCTCCCTTCTTCAACATCTTGGAGATAGGTCTTGTTATTTCTACAAAGTTGGTCACAAACCTCCTCATGAAATTTATTTGTCTAAAAAATTATTGAATGCCCTTGACTTTTTTGGCTGAGAGATTTTATCTATGGCTGCTACCCTTTCAGGGTTTATCCTTAATCCTTCTTTAGACACAATGTGTCCTAGAAAATTTCCCTCAGTAACCACAAAATCACATTTCTTTGGATTTAGAGATATACCATACTCTAGAGACTTGACAAATAACATTTCTAAGTGAATACAATGATCTTCCTCATTATTTGAATAGGTTGTCAGGTCATCTTGGTATATATCCATAAATACATCAATTAAATCAAAAAAGGCTACATACATATCCCTTTGGAAAGTGGCACCCACATTGATTAAACCAAATGGTATCCTTACATAGACATAGGTTCCCCATGGAGTACTAAATGCAGTCTTGTACTACTTAGACTCCTTCACCTTTACTTGGTTATAACCTAAAAAACCATCCATCATTTCTAGTAGCTCACAACCTGTCACCTTCTGTAATATGGCTTCCATGTTTGGCAATGGGTAGTTGTCCTTTAATGAGGATATATTCAAGTTTCTAAAATCAAACACAACCTTATATCACAATTCTTTTTCCTTACTAGCACTAGATTGGATAGCCATGAAGAATGTCTAATGGGTTTTATAATGCCAACATCTCTTAACTTTACCAACTCCTCTTGCATCTTGGGAGCTATAGTAGGATTGATGGGTCTTTTCTTTTGCTTAAAAGGTTTAGAATTCTCCTTTAGAGGAATCTCATGCTAAAACAATTCTTCTCTATAAGCTTTTAGGTCACCATATGACCAAGCAAAGACATGTTTTTATTTTCTAAGTAGGGCAATCAACATTTCCTTCACCCTTGGCTTCATTTTCTTTCCTACATAGACTTTGTTAGGGGCATTGTCAGTCCCCAAATTTACTTCCTCTAGATCCTCTAGGTGAGTAGCAATTGTCTTAATCTTGATTTTATATTGATTGTCAAAGACCCTTTCAATTGTTAAAAGGCCTTTGGGAATTTTATTTGTCTTCAACTGGATAACCTCCTTTCCAAATACTATGTCCTTTCCATCAATATTTTCAACAAATCCATCATAGGTAAACTCATAACCTTCATATTCATCAACATAGTTTAAAAACTTAAGAATATCCTCATCATCATTGAAAATTTTCCAATTATGCACATTGTTAGAAATGGAAGGTCATGTCTGCACCTCAACTTTAGAGATACCTATAAAATTTATATCATTAGGTCTCAATCATATGTTTGCAAGTAAGTCAACTACTCTATTTTGTCCTCTTTCCATCCAGTCAATTTGAAAAGCATCAAACTGCTGAATGGAATCCCAAATAGCGTTTCTATATTGCTTCAGTATGTTGTTCTTGCAATCATATTTGGCACTTACTTGGGATATCACAAGCTCAAAATCGCCAATCACTATTAACTTTTTTATTCTGTTCTTGTTAGCCAATCTCACTCCCAGTAATAATGCTTCATATTCTACCACATTATTCATACAAAAAAAAGATAATGTGAAAGATAATTTATAAGTACTACCACTAGGTGATACTAGTAATATCCCTACACCAAATCCTTCTTTGGAACTTGGACCATCAAAGTACATTTTCCAAAGTCCATTCTTGTCAGACAGTCTTAAAACTTCATTTTTTTTATTTGTGTAGGAAATCTATCGATTTCTCTCGGTACTTCTTCCATCTTGAAATCACTGAGGTCAGTTTCTACAAAAAGAATTTCATCATCCTCAAAATCTTGTTTCAACATATGTGGTAACCTTGGTTCTCTTGTCACTTGAACATCCTCACCATCAATGGGGAATGTGGCATAAGACATGTCACATTCCATACTACCTCCCATAGATGCACTCCATTTATGAGATAGTAACATTCCATAATTAGGTGGGATATCCACTACCACCACACTTATCTTAAACTCTTTGTCTTGGTGGGCTGCTAAGTATGGACATTCATTTATCACATCAATATCAGGGAATTTTCTTGAATCCATAGCATAGCACTTACCATGAGTGTTTTCAATTTTAATCTTACCTCCATGATTTTAGCTAGAATGTATTATTTGACACCAGAGTCAATAATGCAATTTTTTATAAAATTTTCCCCAATAATCAAAGTGAGAAAAAATGGGTCTACCTTCTTAGGACAAGTAGTTACTGAATTTCCTAAGAAGATATGGAGAATCTCAGTGATAACTCCCTCAACTTCCTTGTATTTCTTATCTTTTTCACTCAGTTTGGGTGGCATGGGCACCACTAAATCATTTCAAGCTATAGTAGCACCATTGATAAGGGCTACTTCCTTCTACTTATGTTCCTCTATTCTCATCATTTCAAGAAAAGGCACATATACTTTTACCTAGCTAAGTAATTGAAACATATCAATAGGAGTATACTTGGGTAATTAAATTGGGAGCATACCTTGTTCATTGCTACTCTGCTTCTATTGATTTTTTGTTGCCTTGGACCTATGCTTAGCATCCTTCCTTGTGACTTCAAGATTTTGCTTATGTGTCTTTATCTTTGCAACAAGAGATTTTAATTCTTGAGTACCTTTTGGCTTTTATATTCTCTTAGCCCAAATTTTATCTCCCCTCTAATTTTTATTGCTTCCATTTTTTCATCAGGATTTTTCTCTTTACCTTTGGCATTCTTCTCCCTTATAAAAATACTAGTAGGACTACCTTGTTGACCATTAACTATTTTATTCCTAAGATGATAGGAACTTTTGGCTTGGACAGCCAAGACTACATTATATTTCACAATCTCCTCATCTAAGGGCCTTCTTATTGACACACCATCTTTAGTCGCTTCCAACTTATACACCTTAGTATCACTATCAACATCCTCATTGGAAAGGAATTACTAATGATATGCACTAGCAATCTACCTTTGATTATCTACATTGACTTTATAAGAGTCCATATCAAAAGAGCACTCACTGTTAGCAACATTAGAGTCAATCATAACCATAAGTACATCAATATCCTCCTCATTTTATTGATCATAGTATTCAAGCATATCCTCTTCCACCTCAACCATTTTTACAACTACAAATTTCTAAGGAGAGTGTGGAATTTGAAAAACCATGCACAAAGGGACATCTTCAATAAAATTTCCTAAATTCTTCTACAAAGGATCTATAGGGACTTTATTCTGAGCATTCATATGATTATTAGGAACATGATTCCCATAATCCAAATTGGTATTATATGGGTGGTCTTGCCACCAAGGAGGTCTTTCATTCCTTTGATAATTTTTTGGTTGAGCCTTTTCTTGTTTTAAATTTGTTTCATTTATAATTTTCATTAAATTATTAATCTTGTCCTCAAGAGTTCCTCCTTTGGCACTTGAACTCTTATCTTCCTTTTTGGAATTTCTAAAGGGTTTTGCATCATCTCTTCTACCAAATTTAATAGTTTCTCTACTAATATTCTCAATATGCTCTGCCATCTTGAAGGCTTCCCTAAATGCCTAAGGATTCTTATCTAGCAAGTGGTCAATCATTTTTGTAGAAAAATAATTATAGTAATTTACCAAGCACAAATGGTCATTCAATTGTAAATGAGGAGGCAACCTGATCTTAGCCTTTTAGAATAATTTTTTTAGGAAAAATACTATACCATTCTCAAGTATCTTCAATGAGAGATTTCATAAGAAAATTCATCATGACATCTTCTGCATCTACCTCAAAATCATCCATAACATTAACAAATTCTTTGAGATGGTCCTCACCACTTAAGGAATAATTTCTACATAATCTGACTAGAGTAGGTTTGAAATATTTAGGAAATGGGTTAGGGTAGCCAAGTATTCTAGTGAAACACAACTACTAGTATCTATCTACTTGGAGTTGCTTCCTAGTATGTCGATCCCTATGAACATCCCTTTTTTGATCATCTCTTTTGTTGTTAGATTGAATACTATCCTTACCCTTTCCACTTTCACCATCACCACCTCCCTTCTTATTTCCTTCATCATCTTTGAAATAATAATTCTTATTCCTATTATTTCCTCCACCTCCACCACCTTGATCCCCATCACCACCTCCACTAGGAGTATGTCCTTTCAGCTTCTTTTTGTGTGTCTCACTACTAGTATATCTAAAGCTTGAAGAATTTGGACTGGGTGTGGACATGTCAAGAAATAAATCTTCCTATCCATCTTGACATTAGAAGCTTCTATCTCAACTTTCTTCAAATATTCTTGTAGTTTTTCATTCTCCAACTATAATCTGAAGAATTTAGAATCTGGAGGTATAGTGAATAGAATATGAACTTTTTGGAATTGTGCATGGGGGTTTCAACAGATGAGGTATGGGTAATGGTACTAGTAGTGAAGGTAGTTTTCTTGTGCTGATCAATAGGCCTATTCCCATGATCTACAAATGATGCAGTAGCAGGAGGATCTAAGGCTTTGGTAGTTGAGACATATGTGGTATAAGTATCAGTAGTGGATGTTTCCATTGGGATTGTTACTTCAGGGATATCATTAGTCATTTTAGCACAAATTTAAAGACATTTTCCTTAAAGGTATTACACCTAGTAGCATCTTCTCTCATCTTCTCCATTTTTTGTTTTCAAGCATCTCTCTCAGGTTTATTAGCTCTAATCCTATCTTACCTCTCCTTTAACACTCTTGTTCTATTATCCTCCTCTTCTATAGCTTAAATATCTTTATCTATGTCTTCTTCACTTTCTAGAACATCTCCAGGCTCACTAGGGTAGGATTATAGTAAGGTTGGTCAATAGGATCTTCCTCAAGAGAAAGGTGTACTTGTACATCAGGAGATTCACCTCTTGGCTTAAAATTTTTTCCATTAAAAATAAAGCCAACCCTATGGGTTGAAAGCTTTGAAAACTTTTTATTCTTTCCCCAAAATTCCCATCTATCCTCCTCTCTTGAAATATTAAGCTCATTATCAAACACTTTCTCAATAGGAAAACTTCCTTGGTCTTTGTTAGACCCTTCAACTTCATGTTCCTTTTCATGGATACTAGAACTACTTATGTCAATATTAAAATTTGGATATGCATCAATAGGGGAATCAACAGACTTGATTCAAAGCGTTTCTTGACCTAGGTAGGTTGCTTCTCTTTTGCAGGTTCAGATTCTACCTTTTTCTGAGGGTGCTTCTTAGCATAGCTTTTGGTCTTCTTCATGATGTCAAGTGTGTCATAATCCTTCTTCTTTTGATCCTTTTGATAACTTTTCTTTACAATGGTATTAAAGATTTTAGAGTCAACGCCTAGAATGTTGGGAAATAGAAAGTGATTGTAGTTTAATTTTTTCTTGTAACTTTAGAAAATATTTTAAACATAACCTGACACAAGTTGATTGATGAACTGATTCCTGATGCAAAAGACTGGGTATGATGTGATTACTACACCATAATTTAAACCAACTTTTCTTCAGACGATAAAGGATATCATAACAAATAATTGACTTTGATTGTATTAGATCTGAACTAAATACTTTGGTTGTAGCTAGTCCCCAACAAAGTCACCAATATGTGGGTTATTTTTTAAGAACCAAACTGGTCCCCATAAATACCTATGGACTTTTCTATTTCCAATATTTGATACTCTGAAGGGATTGGCCAATGAACGAGTAAAATCAACAAGACTCCTACTCCTACACTTTGGGCTCTTTAAAACCTGAGAGGGTGATCCCACAATGTATACTCAAGAATTCACATGACTATAATTAAATACATTGTCAACAATAGATAGATCTCATAAAATTACTCAACAACATAGTACATCAAATAAGTTGGCAACTGATTTATTAATGTCTTACACTTGGAGCATGAGAAGACAAAACTCAACAAAAAACAACTATAGTGGTATCCATTTGAAATTTTTAAAAATAAGAGTGATTAGCTGATGAATTAACCAATAAACTGAATTATGAGTACTTTTCATGAACCAATGTCTTATTCCAATCATGAATTCAATATCAACCTATGCAAAAAGATAACATTTTATCAATATCAACCTACAATCTCAAGAAACACCGCTTTACAACATTCCCATATTACATTCATGATCATTACTACTTACAAATATCCTAGCACTTAATTCCTATGAGTTGATAATCTCACTTGAGCATTTATATTAATTCATTGAACTAATAAGTAGGAATGAAATTAAACATCCATTGAGAAACAATAGAGACAACTGAAAGAATCCTTGAATTCTTTCATTCATAACTCATAATTCAATTTTCAACGAACCACAACTTTTGGCCCCAAATTATTTCTTATAGAGATGAAAGACAAAAACAAGCCTTAGGATAGGAAGCACACATGTCAAAACCTCATTGGACAACTATAACAAATATTCCTTTCTTCAGTTACACTCAATCCTTCAGGTGGTGAAAATAAACATGAGGAAAAAATTAACCCTAACTCATTATAGAAATCCAGTCCTACTTTAGAAAGGCATCATTCGTTTGTTACAACAACTTCAAAATATTTCTCACACACTCAAAAAGTGTCCCCCATAGGAAATCCACTCGGAAAAATTACAAATCATGGAAAAAAGATAAAAGGACAAAATTGAATTATCCACTTCAACACTTTATTGCACCCATTCTAAGATAAGGAGAGAACAATATTTTACAATTTTTTATCAAAAGCCTAATTTGTGCTATATTCAGGCTATGTATTGTTTTTATCCCATCCATTATTCACCTTTTCCATTATCTATCCCCACACAGATTCATTCAGTGTACTTTTCTAACCAAGTGTTGTAGTCTTCTTTAGTTCGTCACTTCACATTCAATAAAATTTGCACCTTAGTAGTGTGCTAAGAGTATCTAGCATCAATTAAGGCCCCATCCTCTTTAACAAAAGTGTCCATCTTTGTTTCAATCTCCACCATTGTATCAATATTTCAATTCAACAAGATGTAGTCGATGACAATCAATGCCATCATAGTTGCTACAAGAATTCCTCCTAGATCCTTCTTTAAGATGTCAAATGGCTACAACTCACCTTTAGGACTCAATATCCAAGGCATACCATGTTCCCCCATCTCTTTAAATAATTTTATCTTACTTTGGATTTGTACACCTAGCTTTCCATGAAAGGTGGTTATCTCATTAACTGAATCAATAGTTTGAAATATTTCAAGGATGCTAGTAGGTGCCTCAGGATCCTCCTTCATTCTAGGTATCATTTCTCTTAAAGCACCCACTCTAGTACTCTAGTTACTCCATCCATTCTTGAATGCTTCTTATACCTACATATACTTTATGTTTTCTTCATGAATATTCATATAGGTAACCCAAACATCATCATCCTTGTTGACCAACTTGGTCACCCTATACATCAATACATCCTCAAAGATCTCATTTTCCTCCT
>VDFB02357045.1:0-18590 GCA_007258455.2 Sequoia sempervirens | reverse complement strand
TTGTAAAAAAGTTCACCATCCTCATCATCCTCAATTGGTTCAATAACTTCAATTTCATTTGAACCACTATCAATTGGATTGCTACTCCCACTAGGTGCATTAGTTGCCTCATTGTCATCCATAGAAGCCAAGGTAAGTTGTGCAATTGTAGCATCTAAATCAGCACACTCAGGGGTAAGATCCCAATTCTTTGACACACCCTCATTGTATTTAGGTTTCTTATGTGATAAGAGACGAAGGTTGGAGTGTACATAGACCAAATCCTCTGCCTTTTTTGCACCCAAACGATTGCGCTTGACCGAGTGGATGGAGTATGTACTCCAATTCCGCTCAGCTGAAGAGGAACTTGCAACCTATTGATTATGCACACAACATTTAGTAATTACTATTAGTATTTAATTTTACTTGCCGATAATAATCATAATATATAGCATAATAGCATCGAATGAAAAACGAAAAAAATAAATAAATAAAAAGATACATGGGAGAGTATTTTAATTGCAAGAGGTTGCAAGTAAATGGAGCCTTGACCATGTAGATACCACCAATCATCAGCATTTTTCCTATATTGTCTAGATGAGCAGAAACATCATGATTTTTTGTAGATATGAATTGGCTAAACTTTCCCATGACAATGCTTTGGATTTCTTCATCTACAAATATCTTTCTAAATGCAGCCTTATAGCTAGCAGCAACCTCTAAATCCCTATATGGTGCCATCCTCCTCGGCAATGAAAGTATCTCTTTGCTATAATACTTTGGTGACAAAGCAAATGCTAAGAGATGTAAAGGGGTGGTCATCTTGTTCCAACGATCAACAATAATAGTTTGCACAGTTTTGAAAAATGATTCCGTTGGGTCATGTTCCTTGGCAACTATTATTGCTCTTATTTTCTCCACCATGGAATCCATGCCATCATAAATTTCACCCAAACATGGGCGATCAGTATCAGTATACCTAATCATGCTCATAATAGGCTCAGTGAAATTTAAAACATATTCCACACGAGCCCACCACTCATCATCTAAGATCATTGCTTTCACTTTTTGGGCTCTTTCTGTGCTTGATTGCCTCCATACACTCCACAAACTGTTGATGACCATAGAACCCAAGGCCTGTCGCACCTTCAAAAGTCGTCTTAAGACAATTGTGTGAGATGCAAATCGAGTTTCAGCAACCTAACATTGTAAGAAAATGCATGTCACAAATCAGCAATGAAAAATTAAAATAAAAAAATAAAAAATTATATTAAAAAATCAGATTTAAATTACCTTAAGCAACTCCAACTTGGAGAAGGTCCTGAAGATGGCTTGTGACATATGATGATTAGTCACAAACATTTGGATCTCCTCACCCTCTGCGTAGATTTGCTTGACCCACTCAATTTGTGTACCAATCTTTTGCATTATCAAATTGAGTGAGTGGACTGCACATGGTGTCCAAAAAATGTGACCATATCTAGCCTCCACTATAGCCCCAGCTGCCCTACAGTTTTTAGCATTATCCGTTATGACTTGGACAACATTTTCAGGCCCCACCATTTCAATGGATTCTATGAGGATATTGGCAATAAAACTTGCATCTTTTATTTGCCCTTCACAATCAACTGCCTTCAAAAACATCGCCCCTTTAGGGGACACTACTATAACATTGATCAATGGTCTATTTTTGCAATCCTTCCATCCATCAGAAATGATGGACACACCTGTTTCGACCCATGTATCCTTGATTACTCTCAATGCTACCTCTATTAAAGATTTCTCCTTCACCAATAAGGTGGTCCGCACCTTTTCATACCCAGGACTAACATAATTAGGAGTTGTCTTAGAAATGGCTTTCACCATTTCCCACCAATAAGGTGATCTAACAAGGTTGAAAGGAAGCCCATTGCCATAAATGCAACGTGCAATGCTCTCATCTGCCAACTCCCTTGCTTCATTTTTGAAGGCTCTATCCAATGGGCCTCTTTTTCGTGTCACCGACATATTTTCTCCTTCAGAAGATTGTGCCATTTCCATGAAAGGATGTGGGCTAGCCGGTTCTGATAAGCCACTAAGTCTTTGCAAGCTTTTGCTTTTATTTTTACCTTTCTTCATAAGAGGATGGTCTGTAGCCTTTGGTGTTTTGAATGCATTGTCAGCATCCTCTTGTTCTTTAATATAACCCATTATTTGATCCTTTGTCAACCCTTTTTTATTTGGCCCAAGGCAAGGTTTTATTCCTTGATTACCAATAGCACATAAATGGGCTTTCACTTCGAAAGTACGAGCTCCTATATGTAGTTCCACATTGGCTGCAACGCCAAACATAACCCCCACCACCGGGAAGTTGTTGAATCATTGTCGTATGTCGCCAAAGAGGTGAGCCTGGATCATATTTAAATTGACTCTCTGCACCTATTCCAACTGAAGTAGAACTATCGGCCATTTTGTATGAAGATATGAACCTAAAATAAATAAAAACAAGTAATTTTTTTTAGAAAAAATGGGCATTATAACCCCTTATTTTGCATAAAATGTTCTTAAAAAATTTCAAACCTTATAGAAAAAAAAAAAAAACTTGAAAAATCTTCAAAAAAATTATTGAAAACTAAAAAAAGAGAGGATAGATTCACTCACCTTTGATTGCTTGATCTTCTTAGTGCACCTATTTCCTCTCTTGTTTCTATCAGTTGAACTCCTTCGTAGCTCTTACGATCTCACCTTCGAAAAAAAAGAGAAAACCTACAAAAATCAACTATTTTAGCTTGGAGGCAAAAAAATGGTGTTTTTGCTCTTTTGAGTTTGCAAAATGAGCCTCATTTGGTCGGCCAAGTCAATATAAGGCAATCTGGGCACTTTTTAGGGTTTTGTTTTTTGTTTTTAAGTTGATATTTTGCCTTTTTTAAGGCTGGATGGCGTGGGTCCTCCTTAAGGTTCTCCCCGAGTTCGGCCAGGGTTCTCTGTTTTTCACCCGGGTTCTTTGAGGGTCCTTCACAGAAGGACCCACAGAGAACCCGGGTGGAAAACGGAGAACCTAGGAGAACCCAGAGCCAAACTGAACCCGAACCCGAACCCATACGTGTTTTGGCCAATTCAGGGTGCTAAACTGAAGGACCCGGTAACAGAGTTTATCCTTCTGTCTTTTTCATTCTGGCTAAATTTCAATCAATATCATTTGCTTTCCGCTTGCTTTTTCGCAGAAATTTAATATTTTAATGAGCTGAAAGTAAAATATTTGAACCCAAGGCACGAGAATGAATTATATTTTAAAGTCTTTGTATTAATGTTAATATTTTTACTGCGGGTTAATGACTATGGCAGGAGAATCATCGAAGAAGGTGCCGATGAAGTTTGCCATAAGGGGGTACAACGAGAGTCAAAAATAAATTCAAAATGGAAAAAAGTTGCAAACACTGATCTGGACATGTAGACTTCGTGAGTTGAAAAAGAGAGTATATGGACATGCTGGACTACCGACACCGATTGCCAGGCGGATGGTGAGAAATGGAATTTTCCAAGCAGCCAAATTCCCGCCTGCAATGGACTGTGCCGAATTGATGGTAGAATGTGCCATCCATTACAATGCTTAGAAAAGACAAATTGTTGCACCTGACGAAAGGGTTCTAGCTCACCTGGGTGAGGTAGTAATACAGGAGACATTCGGCATCCCAGCACATTCCCGTACCATCTACAAAACCAAGGAGGAAGCCAAGAGATTGTATGATAGCCAGTCTGAATTATGTGCTACAAATGTTAATAAGGCATGGTTGGAGAAGCCTAGGCCCTCAACAAATATGATGCCTAAGAAGCCATGCCAGACAGATTTTAAAGAGGACTATGGGCATATCATTCTAATGCTAAATAGGATAGCCGGCAACCCACAAGGCGTGTATTTTGAAATGTGGATGTACTATTTTATAGACGAAATCACTTTCGGCGTGAAGATGTTCAACTGGTCCCGAATGATAAGCGACAATCTTCACGAGCAGCTGACCAATTTGGAAAAGACTAAGTCTTTTCACATGAGCTCGTACATTGTCTCTTTATTGGCCAGAACATATAAATACTCAGGACTGATTTGCAAGGGCAAAGTTGGCAATGGAAAAAATGAACTCAAGCCTTATGATTGCTACCCGCAACTTCAACTAAGGGAGAAATCTCATTTCAGGCCCGGGTGCACGATGCTTTCCTAATGTATATCACAAGAACACTTCAAGGAGGAATGCATTAGAGGTTGAGTCACGAAGCAAAGAGTTTGATTAGTAGGTATGGATCCTGGTTTATCTAGTTTCCAAAATTTACATATGTCAAGATCCAGGGATTCACTGGAAATCCTTACAAGTTGCCTATTTATCCAACAAATTGGATGATTTTGCTTGAAGTCCTAAGGCAGCTGGAAGAATACCAAAACATCTAGAGGCCAAGTAAGAAGGCGGCTATTACATTCCCAGCTGTTACATTCCCATTCTTTATTGGGAATATATTAGAATCTTGTCCGTCAGCACAAGTAGCTGAGAGTGCTAGGCTAGAAATCCAATGGTACCCGTTCACAGCCTATAAATCCAAGGCCAATTTTGACCCACATCATCATATTCAAACAGTGGATGGGAGAAGATACAAACACAGAGTAGAACTAGAGGACTTTTGGGCGAACGTCGCTGATGAGTATGAAGTCAGGAGGAGATTATGGTCTAGAATGCCAGTGGACTTTATGAGGGCAACCGAACTTTGTCAAGTGCCTGATCAGTTGCAAGATGATGGAAATTATGTCCAACCATGTTTCGAGGAGAACCGACCTCTTCCTTCCGTGAAGTGGTCAAAGCCTGAGCATTCAGATTTGGTAACGTTGATGAGGCCAGTGATTAAGTACTCTCAATGGTGGGTCGACCATCAGGTCCAGGAGTTGAGGCAGAAAAGAGTGACACTCACATATGATTTACTGAGCGAGACGAAGTCATACTCCTCTAATGCCAGCGCATCCCATCATGATGATTTAGTTGAGATTGGCGAGAAGAGGAAAGAAGTAGTTGCAAGCATAGAGCCTGTCTAGAAAAGACAGAAGATGGAGTCCTCTCGCTCCACGGCGTCTCGAAATATTGATGAGTTGGTAGCTACTGCAAACGAATCCTTGGCTGAAATGATGAGACCTTCTACAATTCAAGAAGAGAACAATGAGCCAATCCAGTTGGATAACAATGAGCCCTCATCTCCTATGGGCACAGAAATACTGGGTTCGGATAATGAAGTGGAAGTCCAAAATGATGATTTCGAAGAGGGAATAATATCCGCCCTCAGAGAAGTCTTGGATATTCCAAATGAAGAGAACGTTCAGGAGGAAGATGGTATTGAGCAGCTTACCATTCTGGATTGGCTGAAGGAGGGGATGAAAATTCAGGCACCAGTTGAGGTCCAAGAAGAAGATGAAACTGCAGGTTTCTTGGCAAGGTTGGAACAGGTTGCTACTAAGAAACCTACCAAGAAATTTTCTACCATTCAAAGGGACGAAGCTGGCGGCTGTTCCATACATATCGTAGTACCAACAGTGGATAAAGCACAAGATGAGATCACTCCGCAGGAATACGCCATAACCACTATAGACCTTGGCCCAACAACAAAAGGCCGGGAAGTGGAAGAACTGGACAATTCCGTCTCAACTGTCAAAGCAAGACTGGAAAAGTGAGTGGCGAAAAAAAAGGAATACAAAAGGGAGGTTGAGCGCCTGGAGGAGTATATACAGCATCTGACCCAACCACTCAATCAGGGTGATGTAGTAGCACCTCCTCTTCTCAATTCCTCGCAGGAGATGGCCAAGGATGTAGAAGTTGGGATGGTCACATCCAAGGAGGCCCAGGAATGGATGGCAAGCAAGGGCACGGAAGCAGCCTCGTTCATGGAGAGATTGACGCTTGCCTACGGACAAACTTCTTTCCTTTCCAGATTGGTTGACATGGCGGAAACTTGGGACAACCTTCCAAATATTTAGGAGAGGCTCATTCCATGCCTCAAAGTACTGAAGGAAAGGTGATTGGTGTAGGAGCGGCTTATGATTTTCACCATTGGTTTTGGGCAGTGACGATACAGAGAGAGATTCTGGAGAAGGCAAAGGCAGATGGGCTCAGAATTGAGGAGCAAGTTAAAGAAATCCGGGAGAAGATTTATATGATAGCTGCAGATGTGTTTGACCGAGAGATTGTCCGGGAAAATGACATGCAATTGGAGAGGTTGAAGCATAAGGTTCAGGAAGTTTTCTTCTTTGCTACTGGTCCAATTCTAAGACAAGATTTCACAAAAGTGGAAAATCTCTTGTCCATCCGGGATGATTTTGTGAGATAGGAGGCGGATTGGGAGAGCACCTTCCCCAAATGTGTTGAGGATTTGGACGGGCTTGAATTCAGGATAAGCATGCTACCGCCAATCACGATGAAGGAAGTCATCACAATCGTGTCCAGATTCGTCGAGCACAATGTTGCCCAAGAAGATAGGGACGCCTTCCCTTGAAGATAGCTCCAACTGCCACTTCACTGCTTGTTACTGCTTGTTTACTGGTTGTTAACTGATGTTATTTTGGGCAACCCTAATTAGGGTTGAGTTGTATTAATCTTGGCCGTTGATGTTGTTTTAATCTTGGCCTTTCATTTGATTCTGAAAACTCTATTTAAACTTGTGATCTCTCACTTTCATTTGTGTGGATACAGTGTATGAAATTGCTGCATTAAGACTATTTCCGATAATAAAAGCTCTTATGCATGATTTGCTTTGAATCACTTTTATTGTCAAGTAGTGAGCAAGGTTGCATAACTTCTTCTACCATAGATTAGAATTAGATTACAATTAAGTAGAATTTGCTTTGAATGTTTGTTAAGTGAATGCGAGATTGATCGTATAGATTAAATGGTAAAATATTGCTCATACTTTCTTTGGATGGATGATTTGCATTTGATGCGTAAAATTAGCCTGAGCTTGTGATTGTGGATGCTTAACTTCGGTCTTATTTGAGGCTTGAAAATTATAATCACACCCTTTGAAGATTGCACCCACTTTGTGTAGTTGTCCCAGGGACGCGAAACAAAGCGTGGTTACTCCTTTCACTTGATCTTTACTGTCTCTCAAATTCCTAGGCGTAGAATAGATCCTCTAAACCCTTATCTTTTTGCCTTTTTTTTTAGATCCAAACTAAAAGTCCCAATCGAAGAAGCCTTTAATGATAAATCCATCTAAGTCCCAAACTTGTGAAGAATTCTTTAACGTAAGTCCCTTTGTGTATTACCAGCAAATCACAATGCCCATTGAGCTTATCCACATGTCATGACCTGACGAAAGAAACCTTGGAGTCACCATATGATCTTCTTGCAATCTTAGCATACGTGGTGACTTTGTTCAAGAGAGGATAGAATGTCTTTGGACATTTTATTTTGAAGTGTTTGGTGGATGATAAAACGTACACCAACAGGTTCCTCTATGTATGATAAGATGTTTGCAATCATTTATATTTAAAAAAAAAAGACATCTAATTGATGGTATACACATGGTGGAGGCAGATTACAACAGATTGAAGCCCTTATTGGATCAACATGATCCAAAAGTTGAGTAGCAAAAATGGGTGAGGAAAATCCAAGTTTATGATTTTGATGATATTACATTAAGGGAAAAAAGAATGTAGGTGTCAATGCCTTCTCTATGATGCCCTCTTTTTGTTCTATTTATGTCATTTTTGATGATGGGAAGATATTCATCATGATAGAATATTCCCAAAATGCCTTTGTTGCTAACATCTTAGATGGAAATGTGAAGGATGATAAGCATGAAAGAACAAAAGGTCTTCACGGGTACAAACACAACAAAAAAAAAGGATTTGATTCTCAATTTCTATGATAAAACAAAAAAAAATTAAGGCTTTACATGATGCACCTCCAATGGGACACTCTAGATCCTATAAAATTTGTAGGGAAAAACGAGAGACACTCTTGTGGAAGTGCATCAAAGAGGATGTTCTCAAATATATCAAAGAGTATGCTACCTACCATCCGAGTGAAGGAGAACATGTCTTTCCTCCAAGTCTGTTGCAGCCTTGACTTACTTCCTATCAAGAAAGGAAAGTGTGTTCATGAAATCCATCATGAGACTACCCAAGGCGGATGGTAAAGATTGTATTTATGGTGTGGATAGACTAATCCATCATGAGACTACCCAAGGTGCATGGTAAAGATTATATTTATGGTGTGGATAGGCTAAATGATTATTCAGACTTCTTTACCATTTATTTAAAACTCAATGCATGTGATAGAATTATTTTCCAGCAAGATGATTAGACTACATGGGTTGCCTAAAAAATATTGTCAAACGATAAAGATAGCAGATTTGTCAGGAAAGATGGTTAGACTACATGGGTTGCCTAAAAATATTGTCAATGATAAAAGATAGCAGATTTGTTAGTTGCTTTTGGCAAGAATTATTTCATTTGTTAGAGGCAGAACTCACCCATAGCACGAGTTATTAGCTACAAATAACTAGACAAACAATAAAGGTGAATAATTGGGTAGCAAGGATTTTGAGAGAATATGTTTAGGAAAAAAATCAACATGGGTCAAGTGGTTTCACCTAGGATGATAATGCCACACCTTCCAACATATATCCCTTGGGATGAAAATGTCATCAACTGGAGCCATCATAGACTATATTGTTCATTGGATAAAGCTACCTACAAAGGGTGGCACTAGGGAAGAATTTGAGAATACTAGTATTTGCAAAGAGTTTCAATCAGGAGGATATGCAGAGTTTCAATTAGGAGGATACAGACTTGAAGCTCTCAATTTTTGGGAAGGGTGGAATTGTAATGTCGCCTTTCAATAAATTTATGTTTGTGTACCAAAAGCCCATTTCTTGGTTTTGATGATCTAAGTGTAATAGAGGCCAACCTCATAGGTCTCAAATATTCTAAATGTGGAGGTCATTGTTCAAATTTTTTAGCTTACGTCGAAGTTTCAAAGTTAGCCTTCTTTCCTCCCAAATCTGCCTTTTCCTTTATTCTTATCTAAGTATTGGACTTCTCCATCTATGCATACCTTTCACCAATCCTCTACCTTCTTGCCCTCCTCCTGTCAAGATTTTTGAAATTTCCATCTCATCATCTCTTCCCACCAAACCTTGCTCTTTCCCTTGCTTTGTCAAAGTTTTAGACTTTTCCTTACTGACATGCCTTTTTCCCAAACCTCAACTCCCCAATATATATATATATATATATATATATATTGTTGATGTTATAGCAGCTTCGGGCTTCTCCTTCTAGCCTCGAGTCAAGACATAAAATTGCATATAGCCTATCGGCTATTTATTTTATTGAGATAATTAAAGTGAAGAGGCACTTCACTTGGCAACAATGTAATTTCTAAATGGGTTGACCTTCCTTGTAATTCGCATCATTTAATTGTAATTATATTTCTCTATTGTGGCCGACCTTATACATTAAGAGGTGCAACCTCTCTCTCATTGTGTATTTATACAAGGTCATTTCCACTCCATTTCATCATCAAGCAAGCTCGATTTATTCCTTCATTCAAGTGTGAATTCCTTCAAGAGCAGATTGCGAATTTCTCTAAGTGCAGATTTAGATTACAAGGAAGAGCAGATTATCATCTGTTATTGCATCTAGAGTTGATGTTGGATATTGGCCTTGTGATTGGCGTCATTGTAAAGTGAATTGTTTCCATTATTATATATATAAGAGAGATCTTTGTTGCTGGGTTTTTCTCCCTCAAGTGGAGGGTTTTCCCAGGGTATATGCTGTGTTAATGTGTGATTTTAAGTTAAATTTATGTTGTTATATCTGATCATAAAAATCTAACATATATATGTGTGTGTATAGATATATGTACATGTATATATATGTATATATACAATATACATGTATATGTATATATATGATATATGCATATAGCATATATATATAGACATATGCATATATGCATATATATGGTATCAGGAAAATTCACTGCCAACAATTCATTGATGTGGTATATTCATCACATATACCTTTTTGATGCATTCAGTAGAATCTCTGTACTTTTTATTTTTAGGTGCTCTTGGCCACATAAATATTGAAAAATGTATATGTAGTGAATATACCATGGTGATGAATTTTCCTAGATCCCACATATATATATATATATATATATATATATAATAGGGATTAAAACCAATAAAAATTAAAACCCTTAAAAGGAGTAAAAGCCAATAAATTCAAACCATATATGTGTGTGTGTGTATGTATAAATGCATAATATATGTGTATAATAATTTATTGAAACCCTATATATGTGTGTGTATGTATATATGCATAATATATGCTTATAATATATATTAATAGATATTATATGCATATATTATGCATATATACATACACACATATATATAGGGTTTGAATTTATTGGCTTTTACTCCTTTAAAGGGTTTTAATTTTTATTGGTTTTTGTTCTTGATATCTATGGCAATATTATGCTTATTCTAGTATTTGTTGAATATTTATACATCATTGTCAACACTTTGGTATATTTTGTCCTTTTGATACATCACATATATATGGTATCAGGAAAATTCACCACCAACAATTCATCTATGCGGTATATTCATCGCATATACCTTTTTATGCATTTAGTAGAATCTTTGTACTTTTTCTTTTTTAGGTGCTCTTGGCCACATAAATATTGAAAAATGTATATGTAGTGAATATACCATGGCAATAAATTGTTGGCAATGAATTGTATAAATATCATGTGATTATTTTTATAAAAGTGCATTCAGGACATTGAATAGACGTTGCCTTCGTAGAACACCCATGCCAATGCACTCATCAATGCTAGTTGTAGACTCTATTTTGTCATTGTTGGCAAGGGTTAAACCTGCGAATTTTATTTGGTTTACATGCTTTTAATGCCTCCTTAACAAACCCATTTTGTATATATCTTGCAACCTTGGCATGGCATCTAGTGGATGCACTTCTTGAGATTTGGGAAAATACGATTTATTCTACCATAGTGTCGAAATGTGGCACTTTAATATTCACCATTTCCCTGTTTTCATCCAAAAGAAACTGGGAGTTTATAATATTTGATAAACTTTGCCTACATTTTTTAAAGATGTATTATTGTATTGAAGGAATAGGTTGTTTTCTTTCCTTAGATGAGAAAAGAACTCAATAGTTTTACAGATAGCAGCAAAAATCTTTTGGGGGAAAAATCGGCAAACCAAAAGTATTAAGATTTTTTGAAAAAATTACGAAAAAATCAGGAAAAATTTGATTTAAAAAAAACATAAAAATTTGAAGAGAACAAGAGATAAAAACTTTTTTTTTAAAATTGAAAGGAATTTCCATAGCATAGAGATATAGAGAGCAAAAAAAATAAAGAATTTAACTAATGAATTGTGAAAAATAGATTTTTGTAGTTTATTTTCATATTGTTCATTACATTGCATTGCACATCTTTCAAACTCAAAGCATTATTACACATTGCATAACCAATAACTAGATGTTGATAGATGACAAATTTCAATTACAACATAGTTTTTACAAAGTCAACCTAAGCAATTATGCATTTACTTCACATTGCATAACTAATAACTAGGAGCAGCTGCCAATTGCAATTGTTTGTCATGACATTCTATGAGACCACATTTCTTTTTGGCATTTTTTCAAAACAGTTCACTACCTTGTCTATTCTACTATATTTTTCATACATGTATACCAAAGCATTTTGTGAAACAGTTCACTGCCTTGTTGCTATGGCTAAAAGCCTACAACAAGTGCTTTCGAACAAGCTATGGATGCTTGGAAAAAATCTATCAAAAGAATAATAGTAAGCAATATCATAGACAAGGCAGTGAACTGTTTGAAAAAATGCATCAAATAAATGTGGTGATGGAATGCCATGACAAGCCATAGACAAGGCAGTGAACTCTTTGAAAAAATGCCTCAAAGAAATGATTGTCATGGCATTCCATCACCATGAGACCTCATTTCTTTGAGGCATTTTTTCAAAGAGTTCACTGCCTTGTCTATGCTACAACATTTTTCATACATGCTTACCAAAGCATTTTATCAAACAGTTCACTGCCTTACTGCTATGGCTAGGCGCCTAAAATAGGTGCTTCCAAACAAGCTATGGATGCTTGGAAAAAATCTATCAAAGCATAATAATAAGCAATATATTAGCGCAAAGGAACTGCTCTAAAATGCCCAAAAGAATAGCGGGTCTCAATGCGGCTTGTCATGGCATTCCATCACCATGAGACCACATTTCTTTGAGTGCACTTTTTCAAATAGCTTCATCGCCTTGTTCCATGCTACTCACATTTTTCATACATGATTACCAAAGCATTTTATCAAACAATCGCCTTGCTGCTATGGCTAAATGTCTAAAAATAGGGTGCTTTCCTCGAATCGCTTACGGATGCTTGGAAAAATCTATCAAAGCTGCATATAGCATTAGCATAGACAAGCAAGAACTGCTTTGAAATGGCTCAAAGAAATGTGGTCTCACGGTGATGGAACGAATGATCGATTGTCATGGTATTCCATCACCATGAGACCACATTTCTTTGAGGCATTTTTCAACAGTTTACTAATTGTTTATATACCACATTTTTCATAATGGTTCAATACCAAAAGCATTTTATCAAATACCATTGTCTTTGTTGCTATGGGTAAAAGCCTAAAACAAGTGCTTTCAAACAAGCTATGAATGCTTGGAAAAAATCTACCAAAGCATAATAGTAAGCAATAACATAGACAAGGCAGTGAATTGTTTGAAAAATGCCTCAAAGAAATGCTGGCCTCATGGTGATGGAATGCCATGCATTCATGTAGTAGAACTGTTGAGGGTCGCTCAGTAATGATGGAATGCCATGACAATCCGATGGATTGTCATGGCATTCATCACCATGAGATCAAGATTTCTTTTCAGGCATTTTTTCAACCAACCATCAGCTTGCCTATGCTACCATTATTTTTCATACATGTCTACCAAAAGAGCATTTTATCAAACAATTACTTTGCTACTATGGCTAAAAGCCTGTACAGGCTTAAACAAGCTATGGATGCTTGAAAAAAATCTATCAAAACAGACAATATGAGTGCATAAAGCGAAAGTTAATCGCTTGAATACCAAAGAATGAAGACAGATGGAATGCTACGACGTTAAAAATCCTCGATTGTCATGGCATTCCATCACCATGAGACCACATTTCTTTGAGTGCATTTTTTCAAATAGTTTTACTACCTTTGTCTATGCTACCACATTTTTCATAATGCGGTCTACCAAATCATTTTATCGCTAATTCATTGTCTTGCTACTATGGCTAAGAGCCTACACCAAGTGCTTTCGAATAATTGTTCTATGAATGCTAGAAAAAATCTATCAAAGCATAATAGTATAGATAGATAGTGGTTCCGCTGAAATGTTCGTTAAATGCGTTCATGGTGATGATAACGCCACGACAACCATTGCACGATTGTCGCTGCATTCCATCACCACGGCATCCGCACATTTCTTTTCGGCGATTTTTCAACCAACACGCTCGTCTACGCTACCACATTTTTCATACATGTCTACCTCAAAGATTTTTATCAAATAGTTCACTACCTTTCTGCTATGGCTAAAAGCCTAAAACAAGCGATTTTGAACAAGCTATGGATGCTTGGAAAAAATCTATCAAAGCATAATAGTAAGCAATAGCATAGAGAAGGTAGTGAGCTAGTTGAAAAATTGCCTCAAAGAAATGCGGTCTCATTGTGATGGGATGCCATGACAATCCATAGCAATTTGCTTTTCATGCCATTCCATCACCATGAGATCACATTTCTTTGAGACATTTTTTCAAACAGTTCACTACCTTGTCTATGCTACCACATTTTTCATACATGTCTACCAAAGCATTTTATCTAACAATTCACTGTCTTGCTGCTATGGCTAAAAGCCTAAAACAAGTATTTTCGAACAAGCTATGGATGCTTGGAAAAAATCTATCAAAGCATAATAGTAAGCAACAAGCTATGGTCTCATGATTTTTTTTCATGCAAAAATCAGCGTGATTTTATTCAAATTTTTTTGCTGGGTATAATGCATTTTTTTGGAAATTTTTCTGTTTAAAATGGGAAAAAACATTGACCAAAAGGTCAAAGATTTTTTCAAAAAATTGGGGAAAAAATCGTCCAGCTTGCAGATTTTTTAAAAATCAGGATTAATCGGGATTTTTTGCAGATTTTTTGCAGATTTCTGCTTCTATACTTTTACTTTTACCATTTATGGTCCTTCATTAAAATACATAAACTTCTCTATATTGATGAATACTTCTATGTCAATGAAAAATAATTAGATGAACACCCCCATTGTTGTTGGGATCTCCTCTGCCATCCTGGGGAATCAGATACAGGGATAAATTTGATGGTTGTATGGATGTATCTATGCATTTTTATCTTATTAAGAGGGATAAACGCTTTTGACCTGGAGCTATGAACCAGTGATGTCACAAATGGGGGAGCTCATCCCCATTATAAATTCTCAACAATTAGGGTTTGAGCCTTGAACCTTGATGGCAAGAATAACAACACAACGACTTAACCATCACACCATGCCACTATTGACTATGCATTTTTGTCTTAAAATACAAAGAAAAACTGTTATTTCATTAAGGAAAACTGTTATCTCACTAAGGGACCATTTTTGGCAGACCGTTGGATCTCTTTAAGGATTGCAGTACCAATATGTGTGTATGCATGTATCAAAACGTAAATTTGATGGTTGTATGACCATATTTTGGCATTTTTACTGTAAAATACAGTCAAAATTTTAGGAAAAAATTATCACATAAAGGGAAGATTTTGGAAAGACCATATATATAAATAGTCGTATATAAATGGCCATTGGATCTCTTTAAGGATTGCAGCACCCAATATGTGTATGTATGTATGTATGTATGTATCAAAACCTAAATTTGATGGTTGTATGACCATAATTTGGCATTTTTACTATAAAATACAGTCAAAATTTTAGGAAAACTTTATCACATAAAGGGGAGATTTTGGACAAACCATATATATAAATGGCCATTGGATCTCTTTAAGGATTGCAGTACCCAATATGTGTATGTATGTATGTATGTATCAAAACCTAAATTTGACGGTTGTATGACCATATTTTGGCATTTTTACTATAAAATACAGTCAAAATTTTAGGAAAACTTTATCACATAAAGGGGAGATTTTGGACAAACCACATATATATATGTGTGTGTGTGTGTATATGTATATATAAGTATATGTATATATACATACATATAAGTATATGTATGTATATATGTATATACATACATATGTATATGTATGAATATATGTATACATATAGCATATACATATATGTATATATATACATATATATGGTATATACACATATATATGTATATACATATACATATACACACACACATATATATATATATATATATATATATATATATATATATGCCTTAGTATTTGAGGGAAGCTTCAAGTGAATAACTGTCATAAAAAATTGCTCAACAAGCATTGTCGATTGTCAAATTTACACTTTATATATATATATATATATATATATATATATAAGATATGCCTTAGCATTTGAAGGCAACTTCAAGTGAATAACTATCATAAAAAAATTGCTCGACAAGAATTGTCGATTATATATATATATATATTTTCTTTCGTTCTTCATCAACTTTTCGTTTTGCTTCATCAGCCAAGACAAGTTGGTGTGCTACTTCCAGCTTTTGATGGCTTTGTTGCTCTTCGCATTTTGTTGCTTCTCTATGAACTTTGGCAGCATCAAGCAAATGTTTACAGTAGTCAACATGCAACTCTATCTTCTTCTCATCAAAGTCATGTGTATGAGGGCTTGCCACAGTTGACAGTTGGCTGAACACATGGAGTGCATTCATTAATTCTAACACTGCTTGATGAACCTCATCAAAAGTACGTTTTTGCTTTTGAAGTGTTGAAGTTGAAAACTTCTGCATTGCAACGCCAACATCAAAGCGTAACATGTAATTTGAGGGCGCCAAATGTACTGCTCTTAATAATGTTCTTTTACAATCTTGCCACTGTTCTGCTTCATAATGTGTTTGAGCTAAATATAATAAAATTTGGGTGTTAGTGCCAGAAGAGAATTTCCTTAAACAATTTTGATACATTTTTACTGCAAGCGCAAACTATCCTTGTGCAAACTAAACATGTGCTAAATTTACCCACACATCAAGCATCTGAACAAAGATGTTTCCTGTAGCAGCTTTTTGTACCTGTGTAAAAATTTCCTTTGCAATATCAAATTGACCCCTTTCGGCTAGCACAATGCCTGCCCCATATGCAGCATTAACATTTCCTAGTCTCTGTGCCAACACTTTACAATACAATTCTCTAGCCTTCTCAATATGTGTTGCCTCGTTCTTTGAATCCCTCCTCCCATTGTGAAAAGCTACAAAATAATTCCAATTTCCAATTGAAATGTCAACATAAGAATTCTTCGCATCTGATTCACTTTGTGCAGATTTAATTATTTCTTTTTCTTTAAGCCAGTCATCTATTTTCAATTCCATGTTGCCAAGCATACATAAAGCATTTGATGAGTTTTATCCACCTTAAGTGCATCCCCAATCAATTCTAGGCTTAGTTGGATCTCATTCTGAGCCTGAGCCATGGCTGTAAGACGTAGATATGCATCCACATAATCAAGAAACTTGAACAATATTAACCTATATAAAAGATTTTCTTTTTCAGTATCATGTAGCGATTCAAACAACCTAGCAAGACTAAATAGTGTTGTGACTTTATCCCATGGTAACTCAAGTGAAACACCACCTTCTTCTAGTTGATGGAAGAAAAAACTGTAGAATTGGCATTGGGGCTTTTATTTATGAATCCAACCCAAATGCCATTTCCTAATGTCTCCATAAAAGTTTGTTGAGCCGACCTTAGTTCATCACGCTCAAAATCAGAGTTGGAAAACTCGTCAAAAACTCGCGAGTTTTTTTTTGAAACGAGTAATTGCGAGAAGAACTCGCCAAAAAAACTCGCCGTTTTTTGTGAAAAACTCGTCGACTTTTTGGCGAGTTTTTCACAAAAAATCCGCGAGTTTTTAAAAAAAACTTGCGCGATCAGGCTATGAGGTCCGCCGGCGCCCAAAAAGTCATTGCATTTGGTTTTTTTGAGTTTCTTTCACTCTTGGCTGAGCAAAAACGGAGTTTAGAGCATTTTGCACCATTTTTTAGTGATTTTACGTTGAGGAGACGAGATTTGAAGGAAGATTTCATCAGATTTCAAAGGCAAATTGGATTTCCAGGTAGGTTTTCTGTTTTTGCTTGTTCTTTCTTTTTTATTTATTTTTCTTCATTTTTGTTGATTGCATGTTTAAAAAACATCATGAATGAATTGCAAAATAGATTTAAATACATTTATATTGTTGAAAAGAAGATTTAGATTCATCCAAACAAGAATTTGTGACACTTTTTTTCTGATTTTTTCTCATATTTTGCTGATTTTTCATTTTTTTGATTTTTTTTCAAACCCTAGTTTGTTTTTTTTAATTTGATTCTTCTTGTTTGTTGAAAACATATTTAAAATCATATATTAGCTTAATTTGTTTCTAATTTAAAGTAATTTTCTATTTTTTACATTTTTTTGTAACCCTAGTTTATTAATTTCTTCTTTTAATCCAATTTTTTTGATGAAAATGATTAGAATCTTAGATTAGTAATATATATTGATTTAATCTATATGTTTAGAATCTTAGATTACTAATTTAAATTAATCTATGTTGATTTAATCTAATTTAGCTTGTTTTAAAATTTTTTATAAAAAAACTAACAAGTTGTGCTTTCACTTTTGTGTGTGTACTTGTAGGTTAATTGATAATGGCTTCTCAATCCGCTTCCACCCCTACTTCAGCCCCATCCATGCCTACGAGTGGGGAATATGTAGGCACTCGTCCAGCAGGAGCTAGAGATCCTGCTTGGAAATATGCATATGAAGGACCAGAACCTGGAACAGTGTATTGCATTCGGTGTAAAAATGTATATAGTGGAGGCATCAATCGCCTCAAATACCACCTTGCAGGCATCCCTAGACGTGATGCTAAGGAGTGCCTAAACACCAATGACGAAATAAAAAGACAAATGAATGCAATACTTTCTGCTGCAGAAGAAAAAAAGGTGCAAAGAGAAAAGGCAAAAGCGGCAATGCAAGCTGCCATAGCTTCTTCTCAAGGTGCTCCAGTCAACCTTGAGTCACTATCAGATGATGATGATATAGCAGCCAACATAGTGGGATCTCTTCGTGGTCCACGTGTGCGAAGGCAATCGCTGCAACCCGCCACCACCTCCATCCATTTGAGTACCTCTAGTAGACTACCAGGGTCAAGATCAACACCTACAGGTGCAACCACGAGTTCACACATTGGTGATTTTTTTGTGCCTAGAAACACACCTGGTGCACAACCTTCTTTAGAGGCAACTGGGTGGAATAAGGAGGTGCATGAGCATGCAGATATTGCTTGTGCCGATTTTTGGTACTTCAACAATATCCCTTTCAA
>VDFB02357043.1:0-30501 GCA_007258455.2 Sequoia sempervirens | reverse complement strand
TTCTAACCACTAGGGCTTCTCCCCTTTCAGCATCATCTGAATGCTCGGATTGAGCCTCCTCATCTGCATGTGCAACCCTTCCACGACCCTCCGGCCTTCTATTTGTCTTTCCTTGGTGTTGTGGACATTCATAGGCTCGATGCCCTTCTTCACCACAATGGAAAAAAGTTCCTCTGAAACCACCTCTTCCAGGTCCTGGCCTAGACCTTCCTCATCCTCTACCTCTTTGATCACTACTGTTTTGATCACGAGGGCGGTAGAAGTTATCATTCTTCTGGCTTCGACTGGTACCCGCATCTTCATTTCTACTTTCATCCTCATTTCGGCTTCCAGAAGATCTTCCACTACTCCTTCCGCTTTGACCTCCTCATCCTTTTTGCTTACTATCAAATCTTTTGTTCAGTTTCTCCTCAACTTTTGGAGAAAATTGGTACACATCCTCAATGGTGGTCATTCTAACCAAGCTTAGCTCCTCTTGAATGCTCGGTCATAACCCATTATGATAACGGGCTACTTTATCCTTGTTGGCCTCTACATGGCCCGTTCTGATGATCATCTTGTGAAAATATTTTGTGTATTCTTTCACAGATCTACTTCCTTACTTCAACCCTTGTAATTTCTTCAGTAGATCTAACTCGTAGTCCATTGGTATGAACTGCTTCTTCAGTTTCTCCACCATGCGATCCCAACTGTTGATCTTTCCTTTTCCTATTCGATTTCTCTCCAACTGGACCTCTTTCCACCAAATATTGGCATGGCCCTTCAGCTTCGTTTTTGCAAACTTAACCTGATCTGGGTCCTCTACTTCTTCATACTCAAAATATTCTTCTAGCTCATTGATCCAGTCGATCAACTCTTCCGGGTTCAAACTTCTAAAATAATTGGGAACTTCTATTCTAGGTCTTTTTCTAATCTTCAAAATGGCCCTTATCAGCCGCATCTGATCTTGATCAATTGCTTCTTCTTCCTCTTCTATGTCTGAATCTTCCACCTCTTCTTCATCCTCACTTTCTCCTCTCCTTCCTGGGTTTAACCCTCTTCTCATTTGTTCCTGCAATGCATCAATTTGTCTCTGGAGGGCTCTGAAACCCTCGGCTACCAATGGATCTCTTCCACTAGCATTTCTGCCACCTCTGCCACCTCTGGCACCACCACGCCTACCAAGAATCACTCTTGGAGGCATCTTGAAGATCTTGAACCCACACCCACGGTTCTGGTGCAAACTGCCTCACGATCGACGATCTATTCACACGCTCAAGAAAATCTGCTCTGATACCACCTGATGAGGGAGCAAACCCGAGACACAAAAATAATGCACATAAATAGAAAACTTTATTATTATTCAATAATGGAAATCTTACATGCAGAGGATCCCAAATCCTTGAGCTTTGCGATACATGCAAGCTACAAAATTTTTAGAAAAATTACATAAATTACAAAAAATCCCCTTTCGCAACATGCAAACTCTTTCCCCAAAAAGCTCCCCAAAAATTAGAAACTAGCCCATAAATAACCCCTTTTTGGTTTGGAGCCAAAAACAACATTCGAGATATGAGTTTTGGTGGTTTGGCACCAAAAATTACAATTTGAAATCCAAATTTAAACTCATAGTCAAAAATTAGCATATTTCTAAAAATGCACCAACTTCTGGAAGCCATAACTTTTAATTCGACTATCGGATTTTCAATGAATATACCTTTTCGGAAAGCTTTTGAAAAGAGGATGTGGATTTTTGCAAATTTTTGGGCCCATCCGGGATTGTTTAGTGCCTCAAACTGGACTCAGAAGGTTTTTCAAGGCAAAATGTAGAAATTGGAATTTGAATAACTTTCAAACCGTGAATGATCTTGACCTGATTCTTTCGCCAAAGTGCTTATTTTTCCATCCTGAACCTTCCCATAAACTTTTATCTTCCCACACCTTCAAATTCACACGTGCTAAAAATAGCAGTTTAGCAGAAAAAGTAGAAAAGCAGTTCTGAAAGTTGGAAACTCTTATTCGACGAAAGGGGTATCGAGAAATGCAAAAACATCTACAAAAAGCAAACAAAAGGAACATAAATGGAAATCATATTTTTGGGTTATGCAAGATTTCCCTCACACCACTGGATGCTCCTACATTAGTTTGTTATCCAGAGAGATTGGATCATGTTACTTTTGTGTGTACTTTAACTATTTTATGTGTTTTACATAGGTGGTGGATGACCTTGTGTTAAATACTACTTGTAGAATTTATGGAAGCGTGGCGAAGCATGTTGGGACTTATTTTAAGTCTTCAGTAAGTATGTGTTTGGGTCACCCTCATTCTAATTCCATCATAGAATGTTTGGCACCAACCTAATTTGAATTTGTATACACAAAATGTGTGTGACTGAATTTGGATGAGTGTCAACATTAAAGACAGTATAAATACAAGTCAAGATGTGTGTGAAAGAGGCAAGAGAAAGATAGATGTGAAATAGTGTGTGTGTGATGCGAGTTTGAGCAGATCACTACAAAAATCAAGTGGCAAGTTTCTAGAGGCAATGAGCTAAAGGTGTACTCTATCATTCAAGCATGTGTACAAGTGTGTGAGTGAATTGTGGTGGAAATCTCCATTGCATTGAGATAGTTTTCTCTTCTATCTTCTTTATAATTCTGTGACAGTGAGCCCTATGGGCAGTGATCCCTCTTGGTAGTGAGCCTTTGTATTTGATTTTGGAATTCTCTATATTGTGAGCTAATTCTCACTGTGGTTTTTCCCTCATTTATTTTTCCACGTAAATTTGGTGTTATTGTGTATATGGTTTTGCTTCTTTATGTTTCTACTTCTACACTTAATGATTAATCACACTAGTAGATTAAAGGATTTATGAATGGTTATTGATCTAACATCCAGTGAATGTTTTAAAGGTTAAGGTTGCTACAATTGATTCACCCCCCACTCAATTATCTTGTTCAAAAATTTATACTTACCTTCATAATAATACCATTCCTCTCAACCTAAATAGTAATCAAAGTAAAACCTTCATCTTCCAGTCATCCTATTTCACCATTCATAGTGATGTGCTATATCGAAAGAGTCTTGATGGTATCTTACTTAGATACATTTGAAATCAAAATAAGATAAAAATACCTTACATGAGGTCCATTAAGGTGTTTGTGGGTCACATTATAGTGTTCCTAGGTCCTTGCTAAGAAATTACTAAGAAAAAGATACTCTTGGCCTACATGGATCATGAGGCACACTATTTTACAAATAAATGTATTTAGTTTCAACAACATGGAGATCTAATTTAGGCACCAACTCAAGAGTTGCAATTAATTACCACTCCTTGGCCCTTTTCAAAATGGGGACTCAACATCATAAGAAAAATTACCCCCACCTCATCTAACAACTACAAGTTCATCATCATCACCACTGAGTACTTCAAAAAGGATATAAGTCATTTCATTGACCTACATTACTAGTAAATAGATAGTGATGTTTATCCTTAACTACCTAATATTCTAGTATGGTGCTCCCCATACCATTATCATAGATAATGGTACAAATTTAGAAAACCAAGATGTTTGTAGTCTTTGCACCCAATTCCAAATATAACATTGCACTTCTCCATTCTATATTACCCACAAGGAAATGGTCAAGTTAATGCATATAATAAAAACCATACATTAAATCCTAAAGAAGAAAATTAATGATGTTGGTCATGAATGGCACCTTCAACTCAACCCCGCCTTATGAGCGTATCATACTATAATTTGAATAGGTCTACAAGTGCTACCCCATATTCACTAGTTTTGGCATTGAAATAATTTTTTATATTGAGGTCGAGCTCCCCTCTTTAAGTGTATCCTTACAACATCTTATCGAGAATGAAGAGTACCAAATATTTAGACCACATGAGAGATTTTATAGATGAAATATATTTTAATGCATTGAATCATTTACAAGGTTATCAAAAAAAAATTCATTGTAGTTACAAAAAAATATCAAGACCCAAAGATTTGAAGTAAGTGATCAAGTCTTCAAAGAAAAAAATCAGCAGGACTAAGATAACAAAGGAAAGTTTGAGCTTAATTGGTTGGGACCATTTATCATTACAACTAGCTATGGATTGGGAGCCTACCAAATTACAACACCTAAAGGTGAGCCTCTATAAGAGCCCATCAATAGTAGCCACCTCAAGAAATTTCATGCTTGGCCCTTAGGTATCCCAACTAAAAATAAAAAAAAGTAAAGAGAATAGCCCATCCAATGGTGAAATTGACTTTGGTGGTGCCTTGGAAATGTGCCATGGTGAAAGCATATTTGCAAGTATCATGTATAGTAAAATCCAATAAAACAAAAGAAAAAGAAAAAATTAAAGATAAAAATTATCCTTTAGCGAAAATGACTTTGGTGATGCTTTAGATTTAAGTACCATGGTAAAAACTTCTTTACAAGTGCCATGTGTAGTAAGCTTCATCTACCATCTATCAGGTTATTATCCATTCCATTCATAGTAAATTCAAAATTCCATCCATATCCATCTATCTATCATGTTTTTGCTTATCCTCCAAACATGGCTTGGTAATTTACTAGTGTCTAGTGTTATCCATTCCACCCAACCATAATAAAATTGGTCCACTCAATCCATAATAAATGATCCTACACCTAATTGGGGGAAATTTTCTTCAACCTAGTCATTAGATTGGATCCTTGTTAATTCCTTAAACCATACATATTAAAAAAAAATCTAAAAACCTCAAATATTCCAAAAAATTCAAAAAATTCCCAAAAACAAAAAAAGTCAAATATTCCAAAAATAAAAAAATATCAAATATTTCAAAAATCCAAAAAAAAAATCAGCACCTACACAAATTTACTCATCCATAATAAAATTATCACCCATAATAACTCATTCATCACCATAATCATCTTTGATAAAGCAAGAAAAAGAAAATTACAAATTACTTGAAATATAAATAATTCATGACAAATTGCAAGCTAGGATCACTGCTAAATCAACCCACCACCTACATAATTTTTGCCTAATCATTTGATTCATCATCCCAATCTATGCCTTAACGGATACACATTTCCTATAATAGGAACAATCCAAGATAGCAATTACACTCTCTTTGGCAAGAGATATGATGGTTGTTGATATGTTTTTTCAGTCAGTCCTTTTCTTCTAATTTATGTTTTTGTCCCCTTTCAAAACTTACTCAAATCCACCTTGATATTTCAATATCTTTCTCTGTTTAGAGAAACATATAATGGGGCATGGTCATTACTTTCGTATGATGTGTTTTTGGGATGTTCTTATAACACAACCATGGTGAATACTTTCCTTATGTGCATTGAGGTAGCTTATAGCATAAAAAATCTCCTTTGCATATCAAGGCATTCATAACTTTTATGCACTAAGACTATCATGCAAAAAATATTATTCTCATACATTCAAACGAGGTTTTCATATGTCTAGTATGAATAAGGATAATCATATTTGTTTGTAGAGTCAAATTCCATGCAATGAATATGACATCACCTTACTTCATACCTTGATGCATAGTGTCCATTTTCTATATCAAAATAAGGATTTCTCTTTATATTTTTAGCATAACCAAAAGAAAAAGAAAATTCACTTTTTCATCCTATTGCCCAATAGTACCCATCCCATATCATAACTATAGCTTTTACTATTTGATATTTGATCAACATGATTCATTTATCCATCATCATCCTATATCATGTATTATATATTACTAATTGTACTAACCATTTTATCCATGTACCATGACACAAAAAATATGTCTTGTTGCATCCATACAACCCTTATATACACAATAATTAGTATAGGTCATAACATCATACATATTATGCATCCATAATCATGAACATATAACATCATAAATCAAAGCATCGTAGTACAATCACCACATAGGTCATCATAGCATCAAAGGGAAAATCATAGATCATCATATATCATCATACCATCATCATAAAAACCCCACATCATAATCTATTATATATTAATCATTATTACCATAGTTTCCATGCTACATACATCCATCCATCACATATAGCATCATCAAATAAAATCATCAAAAATTAGATAACATCATCAAATTAAATAATCATCACATACTATCATAAATTAAGATCATCATTTGCATACATATATCCTCATACACATCATAAATAAACCAAAAAAATTCTCATCTCATATATATCAAAACAATGTTGTGTTACATCATAAATAAAATGTTTGTAAAAGGGGATACATGAGAAATGAATATAGAATTACCTACATGCATAATCATAAATGACTACATCATATGATACAATATACAAAATTCCTCTCTAGGATAAGCTTGCACCCTCTAAATACCCAGGTGATGGTGCCTGAGGAGAAAGACATACTATTGGCTATGTTGTTAGGCCCTAACTTTTTGAATCTTGAGCTACTGGTGGTGGTCTTGATGGTGTCCCCATGACCGATATGTTGGAAAGAGACACTGCAAATGTTATCTGGTGTTGTCATTGATGGCAACCCTAGTCAGTGATTGGATCCACACGTCATCATTTGCTCATATCGGCAGACAGATTGAAGATAGTCAAGGAAGAATAGAGCATTCAACAGTTTTGTGTTCATCGATTCACATGAAGATTTTATGTTGTTATTTTATGTTGTGCATCTCATGGGAGGTTGATCAATGTATGTCTTATGTTATCCAAAAATCTTAGTGCCTCGTATCAAGTTGTGTGCAATTTTGGAGATCCGGTTCGATATCTTTCTGTTCATCAATGTTTGGTGGCCAACCTAGTTGATATAATGTGTCGCAAATATTCGAGGAGTGTTTACGCAAATGTTTTTGTGTTCAAGCATTTTAATTTTGGTCTGAGCTACATTGTGGCCGACCATTGTGGATGCACATTGAATATTATTCATGATTTGAACCAACAATTATAAATATTTTTAAGTTTTATTGAAGCCGACTTGTTGCGATTAAATTCTTAGTCATAGATATATATAAATGATCAATTATATCATTTTGGTGTGTGTGTAAGGTGTGTCATTGTGTATTGTGAATATCAGAAGGGTGATTGATCGATTATGCACAATTTCACTTGTGCATTAAATATTTTGTGATGCGAGTTAGAGTAGAGCAGAGAAAAAGTGCAGAATTAGTCAGAAGGATAGAAAATCGACAACTGAGCCTAACCAAAATTGTAATCAAGCATTTGTAGATGCTACTCTCTCAGTTCATTCTTTTGGATCTAATCTAAATCTTTGTAAGGTAGTGTGCCTTTCTTTTTTGAGTGGTGAGCTCTAGGCAGTGTGCCTGAATGCAAGTGCATTCCCACATTGTAACTTTTCTTTTGAGTATACTCAGATCATATTGTGGATTGGCCATCCACCATGGTTTGGTTATGTGCAGGATCATGATGGGCCAAAAAGTGGTGATTTGATGGGTATGTGTAGGGTATGTGGTTGACTACTTTTTTTTTACCCAAAATTGATAAAATGAAAAAGGTTTTTAAAGGAGATTCTCAAATTTCCACCACTATAAATTATGCTTTACTTTGAATTTAATAAATAATTATTATTCATTTTCTATTTGAATTACGACTAAAGTCATAATTGATAGGCTGATTGAAAAATATCTATAGCTTTGAAACGGTATCACATTTTTTGAATCCCAAACATGCGTCACATTCTATGCTTCACATACTATGGGATTAAAAAAGAAAAAAATGAATTTCATGAAGTTTTGACCAAGTTAAGGTGGTTAGACATACAAGTTTTTATATTTTTTAAAAGTTGTAATAAAAAAATCATAATTAATTATTTACTTGGAAAAAAATTACAAAAAAATGTGTATCACATCCAAACATGAGTCCTCTACTTATATATAAAATATTATAAGAAAATATTATCATTTTATTGTGGTTAGGGTGGTCAGACAGACACCTACTTCTTATTTTTTCCTTGAAATTTAAGTACTATTAGATTGAAATTTCAAATTTTCACCAAATAGATTTAAAAAATAAATAAACCTAGTAGTTTAGAAACTACATCCAATTTTCTATAGATTCTATTCTTACATATTTTTGAAATAATATAGATAACTTATTCAAATTTTCACTTCAAGTTGCCTAACTTTGATTTTTCTAAAATTTTCATCACTTAAGGGCCTATTTTTTCCATGATGATCTTGCACATACCCTTTTTTTTCCTAATAGGGTTTCCACGTAAAAATCCTTGTGTTATGGTGTTGTTGTTTTTTGCTTTCTATTCATGCATATTTCTTTTGGTTGAATGGTTTAAGTGGGTTAAAGATCAAAATAATAAATTTAATTATTGCAGAACACTGATTCACCCCCCCTCTCATTGTTGCTTGTTCCCAACAATTGGTATTAGAGCAGGTTCCTCGAAAGAAGTCTAACAGCTTGGGGAGATCTTGGAAAGTGTTTTCAATGGATACAAGTAGTCTTCAACAACAACTTTTGGTGGCCCTAGATGATCTTAACTAGTCAAAATATGAGAACCAGGAACTGCAGGAAAGTCTTGAGAATGCAGAGAAATTCATTTAATCATTGAAAGAAAAAATCAATGAATCAAGGGAGAAAAGAAAGGAATTATGTGATAAGATTAAGCAGAAGAATAGAAGCATGGAAGATGAACAACTGAGTCATGCCTTGAAGGAGAAAAAAAAGAATGTGAAAATTTCTTCAGAGAAAATGCTGCCCTGAAGCATGAGATGGAATCTATCCTAATGAGAATGACCAAGGAGATTGAAGAAAGAAAGAATAATGAAGAAAATATTGCTCAATCCTTGAAAGAAAAATCTGAAGAATGCAATCGATTGGACAATGAATTGGAAAAATCTAAAAACAATGAGGAAGTGCTTGAAAAATAGCTTGATGATCTTAGAAATGAACTTACTGCTGCAAATGAGTACAAGGAGAAATTCCAAGCTAGCTTAGCCAAGCTTGATGAACTAATTAAAGGTCAGAGGACTGATGGTGACAAGTGAGGTCTTGGCTATGAAGAAGGAGAAAGTTCTGGATCTGGACAAAGGAAATCTAGACAAGGGAGATTCAGACAAGGAAATTAGATGAATGGAGCTAGAAGGAATCTGGTAAGACAACCAAATGCTCAAAGATTCAATGGTTACTATTTTACTTGCAATAAATTTGGTCATATGGCTTCTTAGTGTAGAAGCAGGATGAATCTGTTAGAGCCTCTAAAATCCTAATGGATTTGTCCTCTCCATGGGTTTGGTTGGCCTCTTTGCTAAACCCTTGTCCTCCTAGGTGAATAGGGTTTCATTCAAAAATGACATGTAAATGTTTTAATTTTTGGTTGACTTGCTTGGTCAGTCACTAACCCCTTAAGTCATTTCTTGAGCCATCCGACACGTTGGTTTACCGGCCCCATCGACATCATCAACCAGTCATCATTCTCCCACCACATCATGCCTTTTCCTAACGTCGGGTTTAAATTTAACCCAGTGAATTAAACATTAAGCAATTAACCCCAGTGGTCACATCGCCATTAGTCTGTCCATTTAATGCTAATATTTTGAAATGTGTAGATTTCAAGATTCAAAGATCGGGGAAAAGATCTCCTCCGTACCCTACTAGCCCATGGGAGTTAAGTGATAGCGAGTTAAATTTAGTGATGTCAATGAGAAGTTGATGCATGTCTAAGCAAAGTACGAGGCCCACTCCCCACTATCACTTCCATGGCCCGACGAATTCAACGAGCGGTTGAGATTGACCTAGTGGAATGATCTTCATCGTTCCCTGCTGGCTCGCTGAATGAAGGTGAACGATGGTTAAATCTAGTGAGATCAGCGAGATCTCAACACTTGTCCCCACTCACTTAGACAATGGAGCCCACGCACATCGATAGTGTCATCTGATAGGGATGAGGATGATTGGTTGAGAACATTTCAGCGAAGCACTACTGGAAATAAAGAATAGTTAAGCGATGGTTAGCTGTCCGATTTTCCATCGAGGCAACCAATCGATGACTAGCATTCAAAGCTAGTGAGGAAACATGTGATAGACATTTCTATTTTGTGTAACCAGCTCGCATTAATGGCCAACATCATGCAGTGTGATTGAGTCGATCTCAATCCGTGTGGCGACGCAAAAGCTGGTAATCATGAAGGGTTGTCTATGGACTTCCATGCAATTGGGAATTAAACGGTGCCAGTATGTCTTCCAACTAGTTGCTATGGTTATGCATGTGTGATGAGTATTAAGTTGCTTGATAAATACAGTTGAGATAATTGCCATTCGCATCATTTTCACTTGACAGTTAGGTATTTCCTAGTGTGTGTAATTGAAAGAGGAGAATGGATGAACCAATATGAAGGTATGTTCACTTGAATGCCATGAGGATAGGTTTGGATGCACCAGAAGCTGTTAAGAGGTCCAGACTATAGCCTAAAAGATGCAGTCGAAGACTGCAATTTTAGGATAATGCCGCAGAAGGAGCAAGGTGATAAAGGAAAAGGTCTAGTGCATTCTTTTATTGGATCCAAGCAAAAAGTAAGGTATGGATGCGGTTCATATGGGAGCCAACATTCACCCATTAACCTTACAAGTAGCTCGCCTGATAGTAGCACTGAGACTGACTCAGCTTATGGTTGGTATCTAGCCCTGTTGAATGATAATTTTCCCTCTAACGAGGAGGTGATATCAGTGGTGCCACTGGCAGTCAAGAATCCTAGCAGGCAAACTAGAACTGTGCTTGGTAAAGAGAAGGAAGAGGCTGAGGTGTCCTCTCTTCCTCTAGCAATGACAAGAAGCGATTGTGTCTATCGGTGGCGTGCTACTAGTGTTTATGGGGTGATGGGGAAATGAGTTGGTTGTGTGTGTGTGGTCTTAAGTTTCTGTGTTGATACATGTTGCTGTGGTGGTCCAATACTCTCGTGTACGTGGCATTTTTGGTTCCTAGTTCGTAACGATGTGGATGGCGACATGGAGAATTTTGGGGGCACTTTGCATTTCTCCTCTTGGATGGTGGTTATATTTTGGTTTTCCCTAATTGCACTATTTTTTGAAGATTCTACATATAGGGTTTTGAAATGAAAGAAAATGCAGTTAAATTCAAATGAAATGAAATTATGTATTGCAACTGCATCTTAGCCTGAAGCGTGTTGCTTCCCTTGCATTATAAAAGGGAAACCAAGGCTCAGAGAAAAATAGAGCATTCAAGGCTAGGGTTTTGGTTGAACATATATAGATATATAGGAATGAAATAGTTAGTCATCTTTGGGTTTTCATGAATGAACTTATGCAAGTACCTTAAATTGTTTCTCAGACTTGATTCAAGTATAAGTGAATATATATAATTCTAATATAGTTCTCTCCTTATGCAAGTTTGGGATGAATTTGGAATGAAGTATTAATGATATTTCTATTCTTCTTTGAATAATTGGTTCAAATGCATGCATGTCTTAGTTCTTTGTCTTGATTCAAGTAATTGATTAAATAATTAGATGAGGTGTGGATTTACTTTCATTTGCAGAGGATTTGATAAGTAGTTGTATGTCAGAAAACTTGAGCTCCATAATGCAAAGTATTATGAGGGTGGTCTATTTCATTATTGGATCATTGTTTTATTGATTCTTGCATATGCGCCTCCATTTTTCCCAATAAATACGACAAGTTAGTCTGTTCCTTAATGATTTTCCTAAGGCGTTTATCAAATAATCATTTAAAATGACCAACCTATAGCCAAGGTTCAAATTCATTTTTAAATTCATTGATTCCATTGTTTATTTGTGGCAATTCTCATTTGGTGTTTCTTAATTTCAACGAATGGATAGTAGATTACTTAGAAACAAGCCAATTTCCTATTAATTGTTGCACAATTATCCTTTGTCATTATCAATCTATGTAATGATGTGTTTGATCTAGCTAAATCCGAAGTAAATGCATTAGGAATACCCTCCTTGGTCTCACAGAGCCTAAAGTGCAAGAGATCTCAGTCATTGACTAGATCTTGTTAGTTGGCCATTAATTTCAAGAGTCTTGAATATGGGAACTGGCTATTCCTTGGAGATATATTAGGTGCAGTGGAAAACACCAACAAAATCCAAGAGGACCATCATTCTTAGGTCAGTGCTTTAATTTTAATAAGTTTGGTCATAAGTCAAATGAATGCAGAAATGCGATGAGCAACTTTCATTGAGATGTCAGATGCTATGCATGCAATAGACTTGGGAATATTGCTAACCAATGCAAATCAAGGAATAATCAGTGGAATAGTAGGTCTGGACAAAGAAATGTTGTGTTATAACTGCAACAAATTTGGCCACACTACTAGATTCTGTTGGAGTAGAAGAGGTTTAGTAAAACAAAACATGCAACAGGATGTTAAGGGAAAATGTAAAGTCACTACAGATATGATCAGGAGGAAAATATAGAAGAAATGGGTGAAGAAGAATCCCTCTACTGAATTAAATGAGCCAACACCAAAATCTGCTTCTAGTAATTCCTTTGGGAATTAGTTTTAGGCCTTTGGCCTAGGGGAGCTGTCAAGAAAATCTCTTAAAACCTTGCCGATAATTGACACCGAAATGTGGATAAGTCTAGTAAGTGCATAGATGCTAAACATATATTGTTCAACCAATTGGAGATCCGCAGAAGAATTATCTATCAAGGTGATGAAAACAGGGTAACCAGATGATTTAGGGTAAAAGCATTTATTGCGACAAAAAGGGTTAGGTGTGCAAACAATAAAAGGTCATCTTTATCCTTAATTTTTCACTTTACATTTTGGAAGTTTGGAGAGATTTGGGGTGAACTTTGCTAAATTGCAGCGAGATTCAAGTGTGAAGAAGATTCTAAGATCAAACTTTGATCCGACGAAAAAGTATTTATTAGAAAAACCTATTAATTAGCGAATTTGTAAAAATGGCCACTCCATTGGTAGTCGAAATCAAGGATAGACCTCGTCCGAAGTTCAAGTGGCATCCTTTTAAGTCTATTGAGACTAAGCCCCTTGGTGCATTTTTGTATGTACCATATGGTGTCTTGCATACTAAAGACATTAGGGCTTACATTCATGCCAATATTGAAGAATTAGGTAGCTCACAAATGCTGAATTTGTATTCCAACCATATAATTGGAGATGACTTCACTGTTAAGCCAAAATACAAAACCCTGGAAGAGAAGAAGTTCACACAGTTTTTGAAATTCCCCATATTTGAGGAAAATGAATGGGTGCAATATATTTTGAGCCGAGTTCATGCCGAGTTCATGTGGTTGAATATACCTTTTAAGATTACGAAAGAGGCTATAAGCGCTATCACAGGTCTAAATTCCTCTGGTGGACTGCCAATCTTGAAATTTGTAAAGAATCAAATGGTTACTGATGCAACAGGTGCAAAATTTGATAGGACAATGACAATCGAAGATATTGTTGAAGTGGATGTGAAATTTGCATCGATGGTCATTGGCTACAAAGTCTACCACTCCAGTTGGGATAATTTAGTATCTGATACGACCATTTATGCAACCTATCAGATGGTAAAATAAAATGTAGATTATGAATTGTGTGAGCTGCTTAGAAGTCAACTAATGGAGAATCTAGGTAAGATTAAGAAATAAAAGAATAACTCTTTTAAATATGGTAATTTGTTGTTGTGTCTATTCTTTTATTTCATGAGTGAGGTTTCGGATGTTGGGAAAGTTCATTGGGAAAGTAATAAGCCTGTAGCTGTTCAAATAAGAGATATACTATATGGAATTGGTGATAGTCAGACTAGAAAAACTACCCTCTGGGGGTACTTCAAAAAATTTCAGAGTATGATGCATGCACGAGAAAGAATTCCTACTTCAATTGTAGAGAAGTACAAAGATACAATCTATTTCATGGTAGATATTGATCAATGCCTAATGGAAGTCGTTGATCCTAGAATGGTATGGATTATGCCTATGGGATATGAAGTCGAGGAGAATGTCCTGGAGATGTATGCAAAACATTTGTTGGGCATGCCTCTGGATCTAGCAGAAGAGAGGTTTGGAACCTATGTTGAAAAAGATATGTAGGTATATCAATAGTTGAAGAAGCCTAAGCTTATCATAAGAGTATGGAAAGAAGTGGAAGTCATTGTAGAAAGAATGGGTATATCTGCAAAATCATTGAAAGAAGTCAGAATTATGAGAGATGAAGCTAAAGTAGGAAAAGAGCTAGCAAGAACTGAATCTGCTAGTCCGGAAACATCCTCTGCCCGTACTAGATCAACAAGGAGTTCTCCATCCCTATCTGCTCCTGTAGCCAAGCTAGTTCCTGTGCAAACTCAAGACAAGGCTTCTGGTAAGAGGAAGAAGAAAAAGGGAACACGAACCTATGAAGCCATCTCAAAAGATGAGGAGACCAAGTAAAATGAAGGTGTGAAAGAAATAAAGGCTACCAACACTCAGGCTACAAAGCTAACCAAGAGAAAATATTCTGATGAAGAAGAAAAGGAAAAGAAGAAGGAAAAAATTGATAAACTAGGTATGATAGTTGAAAAAGTTGAGAATGTTGTTTTCAAGGATGGAAACCTCATGGCCCTCTGCAAATGGTATGAAACTTTTGATGAATCGGGACAAAGAATTCTTAAGGAGGCAACAATAAAACATCTGAATATTTTCAATAAAGTTCTTGTCAAGAAATTATGTCTGGTTTACCTAAGAGTTTGTATGATGTTTTGGAGACAAGAAGAGTAAATGCTTGGACAAAAGAAGAGCATATGAGAAAGAGAATTCTTGCAGACTTATGTCTGGAAATGTCTATTGAGGAGATGAAGTCACTCCTAAACAAAGCCAAGAAGGAATTTAAAAGCAAAACAAGGGTGAACAAACTTATGATTAGTGAAACTGATGTTGTTGCTAATGAAACCAAGAAAATCCTAGAAGCATTTTTGTCAAGGAACAAGATCAATGTTGAAGAAGTGAATGCTGAAGATGTTGTATCTAATCTGGTAAATGAGGAGGTGAAAGTAGATATTGAGGATATTCAAATTCCTCCTAATGTGGATAATACATAAGTACTTGAGGAGACTGAAGCTCCTAAGGTTGTATTAGCTGAAGGAAAGGAGATTCCAAATGAAGAAGTTGAAGCTCCTAAAGGCAATCAAGAAACAGTTACTGAAGAGCCAGAAGTTGAAGAAGAAAAGGTTCAAGTTAAGGAAATTCCAGTGGGAGCAAGAGACACTGTCGAGGCAGTGAAGAAATTTTTGGTGGATCAATAGGAAGAATTTGATCCTGAATTGGTTGAAGGCCCGATTGATCTATTCACCTTGTCCCCAATTCAAAAAATGAAATTTGCATCTTTTTCCCAGGAAAAAGCTAGAGAAGAATTGCTAATGTCCCACATTGAGGATAATGAACTTTTGGGTCTTGCATCTAGAGTTCTAGAGAAAATTATGCCAACTCATGTTAAGGATTCGTCTGGTTCCTCTTCTGGTGATTTGAAGAAGCTCATAAATTCTGTAAGTACTCATTTCGAGTCTCTTGAAAAATCAACCATGGTTAAAGTCCATAAGGAGTTTGATGGAAAAAGACTTAGTAGGTTGAAAGAAATGATAAAAATGATAAAAATCTATTAGCCACCTATATGAAGAATATTCAAGGTTCTCTATCTGAAGGTGGAAAGGCCTATAAGTCATGTTTAGTTTTGTCCAAATTTACTGAAGACAATGAGAAGGTGAAGGATCTTGAAAAATAATTGGCTACCATTTCTGATGCTTTTGATCCATTATCTGGTGATGTTGGTAAGTAAGAAGGTCAAGTAATATCTCTACTTGACAAAATAAGGAGCTTGAAGCATGAAAATGACAGGATTGTAGGAAGAGCATGTGAGCTCAAAGGACTAATTGGTCCAAAGATTGAAATAATGGTAAGTGCATTAAAGGAAGCCAAAGATGTTATGCCAGTTAGTGACCCAATGAATCTTGAGACTACAGAAACACAATCTTATTTAGTTTGTGGTCACATAACAATTTTGGAGAGTCTCAAAAGGGTTTGGGACACAAATTTAAGTATGTTGATGATAGATTTTGCAGATGTTTTCAAATTTGTGTAAGTTACAAGACCATGCTTGTACATTTTGAAATTTTGATTTCTTTATGGTTTCCCTAGTTTTTCCATTGATTTCAAAGGGGAGATTTGTACAGTGAAAAATGTATATTCATCTTAGGGGTAGTTGCATTTCTAAGCTGAGATTGAAGATTCTTTTTGAAGTTTTGAAGTGGCAGTGTAATTCATGTTGGTATTGATCTGACACTTAGTCATTTTTCACTAAGTGTTGCCATCAATGCCAAAGGGGGAGATTGTTGGCAAGAGACACTACAAATGTTCTCTGGTGTTATCATTGATGGAAACCCTATTCAATGATTGGATCCAGATGTCATCATTTTCTCATATTGACAGACAGATTGAAGAAAGTCAAGGAAGAACAGAGCATCTGATAGTTTTGTGTTCATCAATTCACATGCAGATTTTCTGTTGTTATTTTGTGTTGTGGATCTCATGGGAGGTTGATCAATGTATGTCCTGTGTTATCTAAAAATCTCAGTGCCTCGTATCAAGTTGTGTGCAAGTCTAGAGATTTGGTTCGATATCTTTCTGTTCATCAATGTTTGGTGGCTGACCTAGTTGATATAACATGTTGCAGATATTCGAGGAGTGTTTACTCAAATGTTTTTATGTTTGATCATTTTGATTTAGGTCTGAGCTAAGTTGTGGCTGACCGTTGTGGATGCACATTGAATATTATTCATGATTTGAGCCGACAGTTGTAAATATTTTTAAGTTTTATTGAAGCCGACTTGTTGCAATTAAATTCTTAGTTGTGAATATATATAAATGATCAATTATATCATTTTGGTGTGTGTGTAAGGTGTTTCAATGAGTGTTGCGAATATCAGAAGGGCGATTGAGCGATTATGCACAGTTTCACTTGTGCATTAAATATTTTGTGATGCGAGTTAGAGCAGAGCATAGGAGAAGTGCAGAATCGGTCAGAAGGATAAAAGATCAACAACTGAGCCTAACCAGAACTGTAATCAAGCATTTGTAGATGCTACTCTCTCAGTTCATCCTTTTGGATCTAATCCAAATCTTTGTAAGGCAGTGTGCCTTTCTTTTTTGAGTAGTGAGCTCTAGGCAGTGCGCCTAAATGCAAGTGCATTCCCACATTGTAAATTTTCTTTTGAGTATACTCAGATCATATTGTGGATTGGCCATCCACCGTGGTTTTTCCCCTAATAGGGTTTCCATGTAAAAATCCTTGTGTTATGGTGTTGTTATTGTTTGCTTTCTGTTCATGCATATTTCTTTTGGTTGAATGGTTGAAGTGGGTTAAAGATCAGAATAATAAATTTAATTATTGTAGAACACTGATTCACCCCCCCTCTCAGTGTTGCTTGTTCCCAATAGTATATACCCTCTAATACCATTGATTGGGAGGCCCTCAACTAACTTTGAGCTAAAAAATGGGAGCTTAATGATTTGTAGGAACATCAAGCTCTCATAGAGAGTCCTATAGTAGGTTGCCTCTTGGGTAATCTATCATAACTCACCCATAATATGCACTAGGGGAACTCCACTTGTTACCTCTTCTTTCTATCTCCTTGATACCTTAACATCTTGCTTCGCTATCCTCTGGGCTACCAATATGGTGAGGCTATCTATCTTTTCTCGAGCCATGCCTCACTCTACCCATAGTGAAGTCTCTTGTTGAGATTGATCACACTTGGAGATAGTAGTCACACGCCACACAAGTGAAAATCCCTATCCCCTCTATCACCTCTGCTTCCAGCTCCCCATCTTAGCCTCCACCTTACTCTTCCTGCATCCCCATCTACCTAAGATGGCCTCTTATCCTCAGCTATCATACCCATCTCTCCCATCCTATCCCCCATAATCTCCTACATGTAACCAGTGACATCCTCCAGTAATACCACTTCCATCTCCTCCATCTCCACCAACATTAACACTGCCATCATCTGCTCCATCTTCTCCATCCCCTCCACCCCATCTCCCCCACTAGCTACCATGAATTTTTTCATTGTTGACAAGACATCCATGGCTTCATATCATGTCTCCTCCTCCCAAACCCACCACCATCAATATGTGTCAGTCTCATTGGCATGTGTTGATTACACCATGCATCATACTCAATTTTCATACATTCGTCTACTATGGTTTCTCCCTAATTCCACTATATTGGCACTAGTGCCTCAAAATTTGTAATGGAAGTTTCTAGGATATCATACGCACCTAATCTCTAATCTCCTATAGGGTATGAGAAGAAATAACCTCCACACCTACTAGACCTTATACCTCACCGAATTAATGACAAACACACTCTAGAAAGTATCTCTCAATAATATGAGTGATCTTACCAATCAAATACTTGATTTTCTTGTAGTATACCACCTATGAGTATCATCATCCACCCACACCACACACAATTGCCATGGCCTCTAGTCAACACTAACTAGCTCATCAAAAATATGTTCACAATAGACAAGATTACCTAGCCTTCAATAAGTCAAAATATCATCATAGACAAAAATAAATGTATGTCATTACCCTGAACTCTCCACCCCACTAGTCGTGTAATTGTAATATGCTCTTATGCCCAAATGTGAAGTATTATCACCCCACATGATAGACTACCTCCATATCTATACACAACTTGATGCATGTTATGGTATAGATGTGCAAGGACACATGATGTCTAAGAGAAAACAACTCCATTGCTGAGCATTTTCTCCAACACACTCCCCCAACCAATAGGAATCCACGAGACAGTTGATTAGGAACTAGGACACCTCTAAGTAGACTAATCGACCTGTAAAAACTCAAATCTTCTCATTGCCCTCCTTAGGTCCATCTCCCCATCCTCAATCCCCAATCCATCATCCAAAAATACCCTCTATAATGCACTCTCCCCAAAGTTAATATCATATATGACTCTCTCTCCATGAATAGGGATCTTGATGCAAGAGCATCTAGGGAATACATGTAATCTTGCATCAATTTGTGATTGTTCTCTCTCAAAAAAGGGCTAATTAGCTTAAGTTTACCAAGGAGACTTAGATGGGACCTTATCTCATGTCCCTTCGATGTGTTGATGTTGTTAGAAGCAACAATGAATGGGCACAAAGAAATTACATTGGCGAGAGGTTCTCTTATCGACGGGACAACATTCAATGTCCCTTCGACAGTCTGCCAAACCATAAGGCATTCCGTCAAACAACATCTAGAAGGTTTTGGGTTATTGGTAGGACGACTTTCGATGTCCCTTTGATGGAGCAATAAGGTGTAGATCAGGGTGACTAACATGTTTTGGCAAGACACTATGAAGAGTCCCTTCAACAGGCTGGTAAAGTGATGACAACAAGGAACAACATCTTGACAAGAGCTCCTTCAGGGAGAGTGGTTTTAGTGTCCCCTCGACACGGTGAGGTGGGAAGGTGGACGAAGACGTGAGTTGATCAAAGGTGATGGACATATGAGTTGGTTGGCAAAAAATGTCACAATATTACTCGTTGATTCCACATCGTTGTTGTGGATCAATGTGATCATTGGCCAAATGAAATCAAACATGGAGCCGATGATGATCTGATCCCCTGGTGCGAACGAATAAGAATTATGCAGTCACTGATAACCATGTAACTACCTAGGAGATCTAGATGTTTACTAGACGATGAGGTGGTACTAAGACAAAGAGAATACTTATGAGATAGGCTGACATTAAGGGGAGAATAGTATATAGAGATAGAGAGGGAGGTGGCAGAGTAGCATGAGGGTGATGAGATCGTGGAGCATAGAAGAGTCAATTACTTGCTAGTGAATGTAGAGTCAAGAGGGGATGCTCTAATCTTCAAATTTGGTAGATGATCGTAATGAGAAGCCCGTGTAATTTAGTAATGCTGTAATCTATTTTCCAATTCAGTAATAATAAAATCTCTTTGTTTCTTCCTGCGTATTGGTTGTTCTTTCTATGTCTATTCCAGTGAGGTTGTGAAAATAAGGGGAGCACCCTTCATCCGATCCTAAGAATCCTCTAGATGTCCTAGACTAGGGTGATGGTATTCTTACTAGTTAGAAGAACAAACATGCATCTCTTACTCTTCAATCTCTCTACTAGGGTTGACATCATGACCCTGTGTGCTCTAATCTCAGACATATAAGTAATAAGTCATAACCCTAATGAAAATAATAAGGTAGGATCTAGCTCATCTAACTTAGTCCTCATATATAACATAACGAGATGACACTCCCTTCACATAATTGGTTTGAGAATTCTCTAAAAAATAGTACACTTAGTGTCAATCATTATATGAAAAAAAGAATATCCTTAGTTACCTAGCCTTGGCATTAGATGTACAAAATACCTAAATCAATTGTGGCTCAAGTTTTATTTTTGTCGTAGTAGCAATCAAATGTGTCATCTAAAATCAAATGTGATACATTTTTATCAAATACACCATTTTGATATCATATGCAACTTGATTCTTTAGATGCACTAAACTAGCTATCAAATGTGTTAATCATTTGCGACCCTATGCATCAAAAGTAACATACAAAATTGAATGTGTTAAACCCTGTCAAATGTTCCATTTTGGGTTTCAAATGTACCAAATCGGGTTTTACATGCATAATTTCCTACTTTGATGCATTTGATTGTCCTATTTTACTTAGCATTTATTAATAATGACCTAGACCTAAGGACCTAAGGGTTAGATACATACAACTATGGGTGCTTCAACTAGTCATTGGTACTGGAGAATGTGCTCTAGATAGTGGCTACTCCTTAGAATATTTGTCATCTCAATAGCTCATTCATGCTCAGGTAACTTTGCAGGCTTTGACAATATATATAACTAGGAGAGTGCAAATGACTTGAAAATGAACCTCTTATGCCTATATAGCCAACCAAAGAGTAATTCATCACCCCTATCCTTGCTCCAAATTATTTTCTTCATCCCCATCCTTTCATCATGTTCTTTAGCCATCTAATCCTATTTTTTGACTTTTATTCCACTAAACATACTTTATTTACCTAGATTGTGAGCTTGACCCAATTTTTTTTAATTGATCTCTCGAGGGGGTAACCTACCAATCTACCTCCATTCCTTGGTGCACTGGGGCATGTCATCACATAAAAATTTCATACTATCAACATGTCTTTGAAACAACGCAATGGACACATTGTCTCAAAGAGGAGAAAAATGTAGACGCTTAAAAATGACTAACACATTTCTTCCTATTAACCACCACTCTTCATTTAATTAAGCTAACATATTATCTTCATTAATTAAATCATCATTTTTTATCATCAATAATAATTAATTAATTTTAATTATTTAATTAATTTATCATTTCCTTTTATCCACTTTAATTAAATATTATTTAATTATTCCTTCAATTTTCCTTATCCACACAAATTAAATATTTTTAATTATCTATTTAAATGATTAATTTCTTCTATTCACATTAAAAAAAATTCTAAATTATTTGATTAAATTCATGCATATCTTTATCTCGTGCACTTGGAATTAAATAAATTTATATTCTTGTATCTCTTAATTTAGTGAGTTGACTAAAAAAAACATCAACTCACTCTCTCACTCTCACTCCATCTCATCCATCGATCTTCTAAAGCATCCTACACCATTGATTAGGTAAATGTTAAAGCTATAAGACACTCATCATTGAGCCATTCAACTCCATAAATTTTTAGAAATCAAGCCATCTATGCATCCATTTTGCAAATCAAAGCTATGCTAAGCTAAGAGCAATCCACATACTATCATTTATAGCATTTCATCACATATAATGGAGTAAGGTTATACATGTTTGAGGAGGAAAAATAGTTTAATTTGATTTATTTTTATGTTTTGTGCATATGTTTGCATTGATGTGGTCATTTTGTTATTGAATGGGGTTTTTTATTGATATTTTCTTATTTTTAGATTTAATAACATGATTTAGGCTTCACAACATACACAAGGATATGAATCCACTATGTCAAACCTTAGTAAGGATGTCAAGTCAACGAATTCTAAACAAGATCAAGGATAACAAGTAGTTGTGCATAATGCTCGAGGATGCTAATTTGATATTATGAGATGGTTCTTTTAAGGATCTTATGTGTGCTAGAAAGCATTCAATCTATGTATTTGTTAGCTGTTTAAATGAATTAGGGCTTAGTCTTTTAATACATCACCTTAGCATGGAACTTAACTATTCTAGCCCTCACGTCCACTCACAACAATCACTTGAGAGGAAAACTTGACCCATTTTAGAATTAAGAGGTCATTTCCATGAGTGTGGAAGGAATCTAGATCAACTATAAATTTGACTAGATAGAAAATAAATAATCTCAAAATTAAATTAAATTTTTCAAAATGTATTTAAATAAAAATAATACTAAAATTAGATCATTTACCAATTTCTATTTTACTAAATATTATATTTAAAAGAATTAAATTAAAACATTTGTTTAAAAAGAGAAAGAGAAAAGAAAGCTGGCAGTATTCACCATTAGGTGAGATCTATTCTCATAAAAATAAAGTAACTAAAGATGCTCATAATGCTATACAGTTAAAACAAATAAAATAAAATATATTCTTAAAAGTAAAAAGGAAAAGAAGGTTAGCAATTTTCACCATTATGTAAATATTTATTTTCCTAAAAGATAAAGTAACTAAAGATGTCCATCATGCTATACAACATGATTTAACTACATTTAGAACGAATAAATTAAAACATATTCTTAAAAAGAAAAAGGAAAAAGAACGCTAGCAATTTTCACCATTATGTAAAGATTTATTCTCATAAAAAATAAAGTAACTAAAGATGCCCATCATATTATACAACATTATTTAACTACATTTAAAACAAATAAATTAAAACATATTCTTAAAAAGAAAAAGGAAAAAGAATGCTAACAATTTTCACCATTACGTAAAGATTTATTCTCATAAAAAATAAAGTAACTAAAGATGTCCATCATGCTATACAACATGATTTAACTACATTTAAAACGAATAAATTAAAACATATTCTAAAAAGAAAAAAGAAAAAAAACAACAACAATTTTCACCATTAAATAAAGAATTAATTTCATAAAAAATAAAAAAATAAAGTATTTAAAGATGCCCATCATGCTATACAACATGATTTAACTAAAGACACCTATGTGCTTTACAACATGATTTAATTATTCTCAATATCTTCAAACCTGCCTTTTATAAAAGCTATTCCATGCGGGGCCATGAATAAATGGCCTAGAATTCAAATCTAACGCCTGAAAATACATGCTTATCTTCCACGATCCCACAAGCAATAGTGAAAGTGCACGAGACTGTAGTTGCTTTTACTTTAGTTCCAGAAATCTATGCTCTTGTGCCTTCTTTACAGCTAGCGCAAATGTATTCCCATCTTCTTTTCTTTTTGACTGTACCAATTTTCATAATGAATTCCCGTTCTCTTTTTCTTTTTGACTGTACCCATTTTCATATTCCAAATCACTAGCCATTATAAAAGGCTGTCAATCTCGGGAGCAAACTCATCCCTACACATTCTGAGCTATCTGTTTTCAGTAGTTTTCTAGTTTAATTTCATTACCCTGCTTCCCTCTTTCATAAGCTTAGTAAGAGAAAATGGGAAACAATTCCAGCTGCTGTTCATGCTCTCCTTCCCAAATAGATTATGAGGATGTTATCAATAAACTGGTGGCAGTGGAAGAGATGAGCCACATTGATGAATTGATTTCTTACATTGATCAGCTGTTAAATACCATTGAGCAGGGAAGCATTAATTCAATTGCCAGTCTTGCCAAGACGAATCAGGTGGGTTCTTTTATTAATTCTGGTGGTGATTTACTGGAGAATTTGTTGAAGCGGTCTAGACATATATGCAAGGTATTCAACCAATTCTTTAGAGAAAGATCTTAATTGATGTAATTCATTTCCTTATCATAAAACTTCTCGATCCACGCATTTAAAGTATTACTAGGAAGAAAAAAGTATCGACGTGCAAATAAATTACAACTCTAAAACTATGTTTCAATGTTTTTGCCTGCAGAGGGATATTAAGCCAAAGCTTAACCGTGAAACACGAAAATTGGTGATTGATGTAACAAATCAAGCAGCGCAGATTAAGTGGGTAGGAGTAGCGCTTTCAGTTGTAGCTTTTGTGTTGGAGCGGATTGAGCAAGTTTCTTCCAACAGAAACGAATGTATAGAGCTCCTGAGATACATGTGTAACCTTGCAAAATACATCAAGCAGTTGGATCATCATTTGGATGATCAAGCAAAGCTGAATCGGGTCCTGCAATTCATTGTAGAAGGATCCCTCCTGTGCATATCGCAAATGAAATCTCATGCACTTTCCAAGTAAATCCAATTCATGCAATGTGATTCTTTCTTTGTCATGTGATGTTCGTATTTCAACTCTTGTATAATGATGAATCTTTATTTGATTTTGATGGCCAAATAGATTTTTTGCTGCTCCGGTTGAGGCTGAAGATTTGCGGAGATTGCAAGCACAACTGGGGCATGAGTACTCAGAACTCACATTGGAAGCGATAACGGTTGTTTTGAATAGGATTCCAGTTGTGTTACCTCCCTCCCAAGGAAGATCTCCTCAAGCAGGTACTAATTTCTCTTTTATTTGGGCCTTTGTTTATGCTTCTACATCTATAAAAGAAAAAAGCAAATATAATAAGAAGAAGAAAAGAAAAAAAAGAAAAATCTTGAAGTTAGTTTGTTGCAGAAAAAAAGTTCCTTGATTGATGTGATCTAAGTGGTGAAGAACTGCCCTTGAATTCTTATACAAGTCAACAATCCAAATTCGTTTCTTTCAATTTCTTTGTGTTTTGATTTAGGATGTCCAAGTTTTGTCACATTCAAACATGGTTGGGCTCACTTTTTGATCTACAATTGTCCCTCAATAGAATAAAATTAAATATTTGGTATTTAATTATTCTACATTATATTAGATATTATGGTTTTTTAAAATTAGCATATTTTTAATGATTCATAATAAAAATTTTATTTTTTTTGATATATGTATTAGATTGCACTAAAAAATAGTATAAATATATTATTAAATTTTAATCTCTTATATTTTAATGATCATTATTTTTTTAAAATTGTAAATAGGGCACCCATATTGTTTTGTTTCATAAGTGTAAATGAAATGTATGTTGTTTTTTTACATGCTCAATATTAATTACCATGCACATCATTATTTTTATTAACATGTCATTACATATAGTCAATATTAGGAAGTAATAATTACAACAAGAAATTGAGAAATACCATCATAACCATACTATTCACAATTACCATACTCAAAATTAGTAGATGCATAATGTCTTTTCTCATAATCAATTTCAACTCCAACATGTCTTTGATTCATAAATATATTCAAGATTAGAAAGTAACAATTACATCAACAAACTAAAAAACATCATTACTACTAAATTATTCACAAATTTCACATTCAAAATTCCTAGAGAGTCCATATTGATCCTTTTAGTCTTCCTACTACGACATTTTCCAAAAGAGTAGTTCTTTTAATGCTATAAAAATAATCTAGCATAAAAATAGTACTTCATATCCATCCAAAAGTCATCAAGTACAATAACTAATAACAACATACATCAAATATCTAAAAATATATAGTACCTTCCGAATAGATGGTACATGCATCCCATACTACTCAACTACACATTTTTAAGTAAACTTAGTCAAATGGTGCACTCAAAATTGATGGTCTAGCATACCTTACTAGATGATCCTCTCCCTCTTCTTTTACCATGCATATAATGGCATGGCTCGTTTACGTAAGATTTATAAAGATGACATGAGGTCTGACATATTACATGACCACTCACTCGAAGAGATTCAGTAACTAATTGGTACCATATCATATCCATTCATAACTTAGAGATTTAATTATCTTTCACAATTATAAAGATTATAACTCTTGCTATCAAGGATTCAAAGGGGCAAAGAAACAAGGATGTACCAAGTTAGATATTGGGGTGGTCTACAAGGATGGTGAAAGGGAGGGTGGAACATAAACCCTAAAAAACTTAATTATTTATGTTTGGGTGCATAATAGAAAAATATACAAGGGAGAAAAAATGTTTTACTTGTGGCCTAGCCATTGATGTTACAAATAACAATTAGACTAGTTACTTGCAACATTCATTATATTTGTAGCTCTATATGAATTATCTTATTTAGAGACTTGTAGCAATGTTTGTTCCAAAACTATTTGCATACACTTGGATAAAGATTATATGTAAACAATTTATTTCTTTTGTAGGCAATAGTTAGAGTTTTGAGTTTTGTGTTATGCTATAACTTGGTAATTGGAGAGTTGTAAATTTTCACATTTAACTATGGCTAGAGAGAGATGTAAAATTATACCCATTTCATTGTCATTTATAATATTGATACATTATTTCAATTTTAGAGTTTTGGCCCGTGACAAAAATTGAATTTAGTATTCATAAATAGTTCAAGATAATAAATTTGTGAAAATGATCAAAATACATAGTTAAAATATATGGTAAAAAATTGTGTATACAAATTTTAATACAAAAGGTATATAAATAAAAAATAGTAAAAAAATATCTTCAAAATATGGGTAGTTTGAATATGTGGTTAAGTAAGGGGTGTTTTAAATTTGGAAATGCTATTGGGAGAGGCATGAATAATAAAATATTGGGAGGTAAAAATGGAAATAGATGTATTGTTTAGTATCCTATGAAAAAATTAGTATGTCATAGGTATACATTGTGAATCTTTGTGGGAATCACTAATTTTGAACCATATAAAATATTTCTTGGTTAAAAAATTACTACAAATTACTGCTAAATGTCATTTATCAATTTATTAGTTCACAATTGTCATTTCTTTCTAAATAACTATACCAAAACATATCAATATATAAGATATTTTAGGTAACATGTTGAAGTTAATTACACAAATTGATAGTTTGATTATGTAACCAAAAAAATTAAATACACAACCTAAAATTCAATAGAATAATTTATCATAAATATATAAAATAATATCCATTCCATGTAATAATATGTATATCTACTATAATACCTCAATGACCAAAATACAATTGATATAATTTCTAAGAAATTTATTTAAATTTAAATTTAAAATATTTTATTAGTTTAACAACAAACAATCTTAAGTGAATTTTCTTACAAATAAAAAATATAATATTGAATAAATTTAATTAACTTATACTGTCTCATAATATTATAGAATATTATAAAGTTTCAAAGTAAGATTATAAAAATCTTGGAAAAACAATTTAAAATTGTATTTGCATATATATTTAAAATAAATAAATAATACATATGATCTATTTTGTATTTTTAAAATAAATTATGTAGATGTGTAATTATTCTACAATTTTTCATTTAGACATGATTTCTAATAAATTTATATTGGGTGTGTAGTTGGCATCGAGGAAGCCATAAATCGTGTGACTGAGCTTCTAGACATGAAAAGTAAATCAGTTAAAGTGGTGGTTATTTATGGACAAGGTGGGATAGGAAAGACTACATTAGCCACTGCAGTTTTCAATAAACTCGACCTCCAAAACTACAAACATTGCAGAATCGATATAGAACAGAATTGTTCAGAGGTTAATCTTAAGTTGCTGCAGCAACAAATTTTAGGAGACCTTTATGGCCGTAATATTCAGTTAAGGAGTTTAAATGAAGGTCGGGACGAGTTGTCCAAAGATTTTAAAAAACACTCCTCTCAACCTCTCTTCATTTTTGTTGGACAATGCACTGAAGCAAAGTGACCTGGAAAAACTTTTGCCTATAGCTGACCTGGCATCCCTTCCAGTACAGAGCAGGATTCTTCTAACGACTAGAAATCTGAATGAGACTCGTATAATTGTACAGGAAAGAATTGAACGTTGTTCTTATCAGGTAGCTTTTCTTCCAGAAGAAGAGGCTCAAAAACTCTTGTGTAAGTTGGCATTAGGCAGTGACCAAGCAAGATTTGATCCCACCATAGATATTGATGGCCTCCTCCAAATATGCCAAGGAATTCCTTTGGTTCTAAAAATGGCTGGAGCGAGACTATGCGAACATACTCAGAGCGTGCAAGCTTGTAGAGACGTAGTTGAAAATCTAAAGTCATGGCTGCTGCAAGGAGAGGAGGGCGAATTAAGCGAGCGTATGGTGGACTTTGTATATAATCGCTTGGAAGCCTCGCGTAAAGAGGCATTTCTTGACATTGTGTTCTTCTTTTGTAATTGGAGGCGACGGAAGGTGGCCTATAGCGTTGGCGAACCAGAGTTTCAAGATCTTGAAAGGGCTGCACTTGTAAATGTCACGAATGAAGGCAGGGTGAAGGTTCATGATATAGTGAAAGCACGAGGGAAAATGCTGTCCGCAGATGGGGAGAGAATCACCGACCTAGAATCTCTCGCTGATGTTCTCCAAGATATAGAGGCAAGCGTGGAATTTGATGGTCTATTTGACCGTTTTTTGTATTTTGGACTGTATATTACAACCTAAAAATTTATTAGACCCTATCATTTGACTTGCTATATTTTTATATAACCATCAATATGACACTTCAAATTATTATTAAACTGTAAAAATTTATTGTAAGCATATATATATATAAAATAATGTTTATGATAAAAATATAAATTAGTTTATAATTGGAAATTGGAATTATTCTTTCTAATTTCACTTTATATTAATATATATGATTTATTATAAATATATTTATTAATTTAAAATCTATTGAGAATAGAATCTTTTCAAGATTAAATATAGTTCTTTCTAATTTTTTAAAGATTTTCACATTTTTACTAATAGTTATCATTGCTTTATATTAATATATATGATTTATAATATTTATTATAAACATATATATTAATTCAAAATCTTTTCAAAATAGAATATAATTGATTTTTAACTTTTTGAATATTTTAACAAGATTTATTTTCTACATGATTTAGAAACTTCTTGTTACAATTAACAATAAATTTTAGATTTTAGATTTATTTCTAATTATCAATATTTTCTAATTTTACAGTTTTTTAATATATATATAGAATATTCTTATGAATAACAACATTTATTTTATAGCATTTTGTGTATAGTGACTCTTAGCTTTGATTTTCTTCAATAGAGCATTTGGTTTTATTGGTGAGCATGTTGAAATTTTGTTTTTCTTTTACAAATAATTTATATTTTTAGATAGATGAAATTAAAATTAAACTATAAAAAAAATTAAACAATAGTAGCTAATTTCACTTTATAGCATTATTTTTTCAACAACATTTATTTTACAGGTGATTCGGCTTTGATTTTTTTTAAGCAGTAGTTGTGTTTTATTGGTGAGCATGTTGAAATTTTAAATAATGAGTGGAATAAGGATTAAACTATTTTTAATTTTATATAATTATTTCTGGATAGGTTTTTAACATGATTTTAGATAGATCAATTTGCGGATTGAATTATTTTTAATTCTATATAATTATTTCTTGCTAGATTTGATTTGAAATTGATATTTAAATGTGTTTTTAGATAGGCCAATTCAAAAATTTAATTAATTTTAATTTTGTTTAACAATTTCTTGGTAGATTTGAAATTGGTATTTAAATGTGTTTTTATGATATTTACACATATGAAATCAATAAATTAATTTATAGTCAAAATAGTAATACAATTTTACAAATTAGAGAATAAATATATGGAAAAAATAATAATATAATTATTCTTAATCTAATACTCTATACATTGTCAAAATGTAAATTACATATATATAATTATTTAATTATCAATAAAATTTATTATATGCAATTGGATTTACTAATTGAGTGCATGCATAGTTTCTAAAATTTGTAAATTTTCTGACATAATTATTTTATAAAATAATATTTCACAGATTGCTAATATATTGATTTTTTAGGTACTTTAAATTTTTTTTGTTAGTTAAATTTTTTCATAAAACGTAAAATGACAGGTATTTAAATGAACAAACCGTCACAAAATTTTCATATGACAGGCAAGGGTGGCCGTCAAATTCCAGGTCTGTATTGAGGTACATTTTCTGTCTCGCTGTTACTAAATTTCTAGATTTTGTCTATAACTCACTGTGTTATCAGAAACGTGTCGGGTAGCCTCCGTTTCAGAAGTGCAAGTGTGGGTTAACTCTTGTGACCTTGGAAAACAGTCAAGGACTATGCTTCGATTCAGTTCCTTGCATTTCCATTTCTTCTACTTAACTGCCACGATCTCAGTGTTTTAGAGTGTTTTATGCCTAGTTTAATGAATGGTCGGTGTATTTTCTTTTTTCCTATCTTATCATGTTATAATAGTTATTATTTATATTTTATAAACTTCTATATATATATAGATCAGTTTCTTATAGGCAACTTTGAAATTCTCCGTTTCTCGTCACTTGCCATTACGTTTTCCATCTCTAGTTTCTGATA